>BDMV01000005.1:11202742-11213530 GCA_008326285.1 Oryza officinalis
ACTCTTGCCAAAAAATCAGATCTAAACCTACTTAATTTACAAGATACAATTGCCTAAAACCGAGCCTTATCTCTATTTGGCAACCTCCTTGAAGTTTATCTCGAGCCCAAACCAAGCCCATACTAACTCTTATCAGCTTCCTGGCTCTATCGGCCGATGGCCATATTGAATCCGTATCGGCCGATACACCCTTTCTGCTAGAGCCTCTTTTAGTCCGATACGCTTACCGGGTTCGATACAAGACTTGGTCCGACTACAACTTGGCCCTTCTTCTCTACATCGGTTTTCTCTTTCCTCTCTGAGTAGATTACGAAAATCCGGTGTTAACACATGCCCCCCAATTCCGCTTCATTATATAATGTGGCGGAATTAGCTCCGAGAAACCCATCGACTTCTTCGCTAGGGTTTGTCTGAAAACCGCGCAGATCCAGATTCGTAGCCTTCCGCCGCCGATTTCCTTCTTCGCTAGGATTTCTTCATTAGCCACCTGCGCTTCTCGACTCCGGTGACTCCTCGACGTCCCATCGGCATCGACCCCTTCATCGGCAACCTCTTCAACCACATCGATGGCCTCTTTGCCGTTCTACGCTTCTGAGATCCCCGTGGTGAGTCAATCCTTTCTGAGTTCACATTTTCGTTTTCCCGCCGAGTTTTTCAAACTAGGGTTCCTGCTCTTGCCCCCAGTGTTTTATCTCTAATCACTATTCTCACGCCGTAGGTCTTCAAGAACCAGATCTTGATTCCCACCAATGACAAGTCACATCGGTTCCTTCTAGGCCTCATGGGCAATCCCGACCCAACCTGGTTGATAAACGCAGAGACAAACAGAATCCCCTTTAAAGAAGTGAAGCCCAACGTTGCCTCATGGAAGCATACCTTTAGATCTTGGCCATCCAAGCTCAATGGATACAGGACTTGGTACAAGAGGATTGTTGCGGCCAATCAAGTCCATTGGGATGAGATAGGAATTGGCCAATGCATTGCTCTGTCTTTGGCCGATACCAAGAAGAACGAGCCCCTCATGTCAGCAGCCACCTACTTCTGGTCTAGCACCCTGAACGCTTTTCTATTCCGGCAAGGTCCGATGACCCCAACACTGATCGATGTTAAGATGCTGACAGGACTAGATATACACTCTGAGATAAACCCCTCAACCTCCTCATCAATAGCAGTCATAAGCTGAAGACCAAGAAAATTGGAGGTTGGTCTGGGTACATATCTGAACATATGGAACAAGGATCTGTATCAGAGAGAGAGCATGTGGCCTTTCTGACTCTATGGCTAGAAAGGTTCGTCTTCTGCGGATCAACCTGCGGCCCTACTTTGAATTACCAGCATCTAGCCCAGGCCCTGGTTGGAAAGAAGCAAATTTCTCTCGGTCGATATCTCCTTGGAGCTGTCTATTGGCTGTTTTATTCTGCCACTCAGGATCTGATGTTAAAACGGACAGTGGCACACGGAGGCCCATGGTGGTTTATCCAACTATGGTTAACAATCCATACCAACACCATGGTCGATCGGCCTCCACTGTCAGACTCAGCCTTCCCATCGGACTACACTGACAACGAGGATCCCTCGACAAGGAGATGCATGTCCTTTAGAGAAGCAGCTTCAATTTACGCCGGAGAAGAGCAATCGGCCGAAGACATATCCACTTGGTTTACCCAATTCTACACTGACCCTCCATCAGCCAAGATGCACATGTTTGTATATCCTTCGGACTCCGAATTTGAGCTCCCTGCCGATCTGACCCTGGGCTAACTAAATGATGACATGGTTTCTAGGGAGATCTTCATGATCGGCATCACTCCCTGCCTACTCCCAGTAAGCATATTTCAAGGCAGAAGCACTAATTTATCATATGAGTTTTACAACCCCATGGTGGCTGCCAGACAATGTGGCTTGGGACAACTTCCAATCAGCCTACACTTCCATCGGCTCCTAGCGAGCAGGGGTACAGTCTCATCGGCCCTGGTTATGAGCAAAGCTCTGGAGATTAGAGTACCAAATTTGGGCGACTGCGACCGATTATGGTTGAGCTCTTTTATCCATATCAGTTTCCAGTCTTGGTGGCAGGAATGGGCTTCTCACCTCTTCCATCAATCGGCCAGGTTCTATCTGACAGAACTTGTTGATAACATCAGCCCCCAGGTCCCTGATGCCCCAATGCCATCGATCAGCAATAGTGGACAAAAGATATCTTATGCTCTAGCTCTGGTTCCATCGGGAAGAACTGTCCTGGAGTCAATTATCAGCCTCACTACTCCAAAAGTATCATCACTGCTCCAAGGGTCGATAATCAAAGAAACTCCTAAGAGGAAGGCGCCAGTAAGAGAGAAGATTCAGAAAACCATCAAGAAACCCAAGACTGATGATCAAGCCGAAGTTGATGAACTAGACCCCTCCATGGAAGAATTCCTCGATGAACAAGTAATGGAGGAAGAGGTCGATGCAGCAGCTGCCGATCTGCCTGAAGAAGAAGATCCATCGGCCGACATCGCTAAAGAACCATCGGCCAAGACCACTACGATCCCACCGGCCGATGACCAAGCCGACACTGCCCAACCAAGGAGAACCAGACATGCAGTCCGCAAGGTTAACACAATCTCTTTCTTGAATTCATGTAATCTCCTTCTGCTGGTATGCTATAGCTTGATATCCTTTTCAAGTCGTCGCATCGTCCTTGCTGAAAGAAAGAACTCAATCTGCCCCTTTGGCAAGAACTAAGAAGGCAACCTTGCAAAGGCGTGAACAGGCCAAGGCCCGACTGAGAACACCGTCTCCTTCTCCACCACCCTCTCCGATTGCTTCGGTAAGAGTTAATCTTTATATTATTCCTCTGGTAACATAGATCTGATCACCTTTTTCTTGCCTTTCTTCAGCCGCGAGCTCCATCACCTGCACCACATCAGCCAACCCCCTCGCCTACTGTCTCAAGACAACAAAAGGAGGCCGATGCAAGCACAGCCGATGCGCCATCACAGGTAAACCAGATCACTTTGATTCCTTTGCCGATTTCTTGTCTGACTAGGCTTACCATGTCCTATGTTGATATTTGCAAAATTTAGCCGATATGTTTTCTTTTGATATTGGCCAATTTCTTGATGACGAGGACAAAGAGCCACCCATCACAGCCAAGGCATCGATCTCTGACGAACTGAAGAACCGGCTGTCCGATATCGCCAATCGGCTAGAGTCATCGCTGGAATTCTTGGTGGAGGATTGCACTCCCATCAGGATCAGGGTACAAGAAATTCAAGACCAACTACCTAAAGACCTGATGGAGATCCTGACACCGGCCATCTTCTTGGAACAATACCAATTCAAGCTCCACAAGGCGAAAGAAAGAATCGCGGAGAGACGGGAACGTGAAAGCTTGGAATCGGCCTTAACTGCCAGCAAAGCTCAAGTCAATTCTGACAAGACTAGGTTGGATGAGCTGGCTGTTGAGCCGATTATCCTAAACAACAGGCTTGAAGAACTCCGCCGTCTCGAAGCAGACTTAGTACTGAAGCTAGAAGCCACCCGCAAAGAAATCCAAGAAGTTGAAGCCGGAATAGCTGCATCACCCAAGGCCATAGAAGACCAAACAGCAAAGCTGAAGGCATCGGCCAAGTACCTTGCAACCCTAAGCAAATCCTTGAAGCCAATTCCAGGGTCGACGGCCGATGACGCCCAAGCAATAGAAGACATTGATCAAATCCGTCGTAAGGCCATTGCAGCTATTGAAAACTTTATAGGCTGATGTAACATATTTTGTGTCCTTCTTGTAAACAGATAACCTCCTATTTTGACTAACATAAATCTCATCGGCCAATCAGTTGAATTTGATCTGAACAAATCTGAAGAAGTCCAAGCTTGAAAAATTTTTGAAGTCCATAAACTTGAATCAATCTGATAAACTTAGACTTGAATCAATCTGAGAAACTTGAAGAATTCTTGAAGAATCTTGTATATATATGCCCCCCAAATTTTGGAAGATGAGGGCTCATGTTGTAAAATTTGAACTAAGGGCGATAGTATATATCGGCCATCTAAAGGCGATGCGTTGTACATCGGCTGTGATCATAAATCGGCTGGAAGGCCGATCATGAGTCAATCCATACACTTGGATAATATTTCTTTAAGTATTTACCGTTAAGAGCTCTGTCATAAATTTCTCCATCCAATCCTTTTAACAAATAAGCATTACGAGGAACACATCGATGAATCTGAAAAGGACCTTCACAATTAGGTGACCACTTGCCGAACTTGTTATCTCTGGAACCGATCAGCAGTATTAATTTCCAAACAAGATCCCCTTCCTCAAATGACTTGGCAACAACCTTTTTGTTATAATGACGAGCCACTCGATCTTTATCACGCTTTATTTTTTATAAGGCCCGCAAACGGACGTGTGCCAAATCGTCTAACTCATCAACCATAAGATTGTGGTACTCATCGGCTGTCAAGTCGTCTTACAAAGCAATCCTTCTTGAGCCGATGTTGGTCTCCCATGGTAGCACAGCTTCATGTACATAAACCAACTGATATGACGGCACTTGCGTTGCACCATGACAAGCCATCCGATATACCCAAAGGGAATCGGCCATTGTGGTATGCCACCGTATCGGCTGTTCATCGATTTTTCTCTTGATCAACTTGATTAAAGTCTTATTAGAAGCTTCTGCCTGCCCATTGGCTTGCGCATTATATGGAGAAGAATTCAATAGCTTGATGCCCATGCTGTCGGCAAATTCAACAAACTTATCGGACACAAAAATCGATCCCTGATCAGTTGTCAATGTTTGTGGAAGTCCAAATCTGTATATGATATGCTCTTTAACAAATCGGATAGCATCCTTGGAATCAACTTTCTTAAGAGGGATGGTCTCAACCCACTTCGTGAAGTAGTCTGTAGCCACTAATATATACTTGTGTCCTTTGCTTGACGGTGGGTTAATCTGTCCGATCATATCTATACCCCATCTACGAAACGGCCACGGCTTTATGATTGGATGCATAGCCGATGCCGGTGCTTTCTGAATTATTCCAAATTTCTGACAATCTTGACATCCTTTATAATACTTGAAACAATCCTCTAGCATTGTTGGCAAAAAATATCCAACGCGCTTTAAAAGCCATCTCATTTTATGGGCCGATTGATGTGTTCCACAAATCCCTTCATGGACCTCGCTCATAACAACTTTGGCTTCTTCGAGACTCAAGCACTTGAGCAAGACACCATCAATCGTTCGATAGTATAGATCATCGTCCAGTAAGACATAATGTAAAACTTTATACTTCATCTTTCGTGACGCCGATTGAGAAGGATTTCTCAAATACTCGATGATAGCAAACCTCCAGTCATCGGCATCCACGGTTGCAATTCGAATCTGAACATCTTTGGCCATCGGCCTGTATCCTGATGCCCCCTGAGCTAAATCATTGGCCTCGAAGTTCTCCTTCCTGGGTATATGCCTCATCGTCACAATCTTGAAAGCTTGTAGCAACTCCTTGCCCTCCTCATTGTAAACTCTGATAATATCATTCTTGCATTCATACTCCCCAGAAAGTTGATTAATGACCAACTGTGAATCACCAATGATCTCTACGGAATCGGCCTCGACCTCTTGTAATAACTGCAAACCTTTAAGAACAGCTTCATACTCTGCTTGATTGTTAGTATAATAAGGCTTGATAGTAAAGGCAAACTCGAAGCTTGCCCCTCGAGGGGATATGATGACTAGGCCGATACCGCACCCATGTCTGCAAACAGACCCATCAAAATACAATGTCCATGGCACAATGTCTGAATATGCAATTGAATCATCTCTATGTTGAACAATAAAATTGGTCAGGGCTTGTCCCTTGATCGCTTTGGCCGATTCATACCGTAGGTCAAACTCTGTTAAGGCGAAAGTCCACTTCCCAATTCTCCCTTTCAGCACGAGGGCCGATAACATGTATTTCATCACATCGGCCTTACTTACCACAATGCACTCATTGGAAAGTAAATAATGCCTCAATTTAGTACATGAAAAATATAAGCACAGACATAGTTTCTCCACCGGCGTGTACCTTGTTTCGGCATCTAGCAATCTCCTGCTGAGATAGAAAATAACCCTCTCTTTGCCGTCAATATCCTGAACCAAAACTGAGCCGATAGACTTTTTATCGGCCGATAGGTACAGCCTGAACGGAACTCCCTTTTGTGGAGGAATTAGAACTGGTGGGGAGCTTAAATACTCTTTGATGTCGTCCAGCGCCTTTTGCTGCTTGTCACCCCATGTAAACTCTTGATCGTCCTTTGTCTTCAACAATGGAGTGAACGGCTCTATTCTTCCTGACAGGTTCGATATAAAACGCCGGACAAAGTTCAGCTTGCCGAGCAGAGATTGTAACTTGGTCTTGTTCGTCGGAGGCTTGATCTTCTTTATAGCATCAATATTCTTCTGTGTAATCTTAATTCCTCTTTCGTGGACCAAGAAACCCAAAAACTGACCGGCCGATATGCCAAAGGCACACTTGTTAGGGTTCATCTTGAGACCATACTTCCTCGCTCTTTCTAGTACCTTGCGTAAATCGGCCAGGTGCATATCATACTCTTTTGACTTTACGACGACGTCATTGATGTAAACCTCAATCAAAAAGTCGATAAGATCATGAAAAATATAATTCATAGCCCTCTGATAAGTAGCTCCAGCGTTTTTCAAGCCAAACGTCATAACAACCTACTCGTATAGGCCGATTGCCCTTGGACACCTAAAAGCTGTCTTATGAATATCTTCCTCAGCCATAAAAATCTGATTGTAACCTGCGTTCCCATCCATAAAGCTGATGATCTTGTGTCCAGATGCAGCATCAACTAGCACATCGGCCAACGGCATAGGGTACTTGTCCTTTGGTGTTGCTTTGTTTAGATCTCTGAAATCAATACACACTCTGAGCTTGCCGTTTTTCTTCAATACTGGAACTATGTTGGAGACCCACTTTGCGTATCGGCAAGGTCTGATAAAATTGGCATCGTAAAGTCTTGTGATCTCTGCCTTGATGGCTTCATGCATATTGGCCTTAAATCGCCTAGGAGCTTGTTTAAATGGCCGATAGCCTGGTTTGATAGGTAACCAATGTTCTACAATCGATCGGCTTAATCCTGGCATCTCATGATATTCCCATGCCAAGCAATCCATGAATTCTTTCAAAAGATTTATCAAATTATTCCTATAATCCCTTGGCAGGTTAGCACTTACAAACGTCGGCCTAGGCCTATTACCTATTCTTATATCAACCTCTTCAAGTGCATCGGCCGACGTAAAGCGTTGTCCCAGTTTTCCATCCAACTCATCCACCGCATCATATGTGTAGGGACTAGCTTGTTCATCATGGGCAGTGGATGTTACATCTTTGCTAAAGCAACTGCTTGTTTTGATCTTCGATAGGCTCTATGTTGCAGTCAGTTACCTTTAAGAAATCGGCCTCCCAAACTTGTCCGGACAGGCAGTCGATTCCTTCCATCCCCCAAACTGCAAGATCGGCATTGGCCACATGCACCGACCTATCGGCCTGCATGATCTCGACTTGGTCCCCTTGCCACTGAATAAGGCATTGATGCATTGTCGAAGAGATGCAACAATTTGCAAGGATCCAATCTCGTCCCAACAACAGGCTGTAGGAACCCTTTCCATCGAAGACAAAAAAGGTGGTAGGTATTGTCTTGTTGCTCATTGTGAGCTCCACGTTCAACACCCCTTTTGCCTCAGATGCATTGCCACCAAAGTCCTTTAACACCATATTAGTCTTGACGAGGTCCTCAGGTACTTTTCCAAGCTTCTTGAAAGTTGTATATGGCATCAAATTGACTACCACGCCGCCGTCGACCAGCATCTTCGTCATCGGCCACCCATTGATGAATCCCTTGATGTATAACGGCCGGAGGTGCCTGTGGCTGGTATCGGCTGGCTTGTCGAATACGGCTTGGTCTGGTGACAACTGTAGCTTAGCCGAAGATTGTTCCGTCTCATCGTCGGCTACTGCTTCATCGGCCATCCGTACGCTGTATTCTGCTGGTAATATGAAAACCATGTTAACAGAAGCCGATGCTACGCCTTTACCTTTTGCAAACGCAGGAGCCCGTGCTGATTTCGAGGTGCCCTCATCGGCCTTGACCACCGTAGATTTTATCCTCCATTCTTTTTTAGTCCTGGTGGGCCGATGGGCGGTTGTCGCCTGCTGCTCCTGGACCTGCTCCTTCTTCCTCAGCCTCTGTACCCGTCGTTTCTGAGTCTTGGTAAACACGTCGCTTGGGCGCCACTGAGGGTTCTGGGGTTGCTCGTCATCTTCGTCCTGACGATCTTGGTGCATCGGCCCTAGCCTTTCGTGTACAGATTTTCTTTGCTTGGCTGGCCGATGCGCTTGCCTGCTTGAGCTGCCCTGATGAGGGTCTTCATTGTACGCAGGACACTCTTGAATTGTTGGCAACCTCATTCCTTCGTTCCAACAAAACCGGAAGAACTCGCACTCCCAATGTGGGTCATAGGATCTGTCTTGGTCAGAGTACTCTTGTGCTTGCTCCTCCCGTCTTCGCTGGTACTTCCTGATCAGGCCTTGTGAAGTCTGATGAGGCCGCTTGTTGGTCCGACAGGCATTGCTGTCGGCCCTGTCCGCCCGCACCATGTTGATTGGGAACGGGTGTCCTTCTATCTTCATCGGCCGCTTGGCTTCATCAATCTTGATCCGGCCATGCTCGATGGCCGATTGAATTTGCTGCCGGAAGATTTTGCATTCATTGGTATGATGTGAATATGCGTTGTGCCACTTGCAATATCTCCTTTTCTTGATTTCTTCGGCCGACGGCAGCACATGACCGACTGGCAGCTGAATCTGCTTTTCTTGCAAGAGTAGATCAAATATTTTGTCGGTCTTATTGATGTCGAAGTCGTACTTATCCTCTTTTTCGCCCTTCTTGGCCCATTGACACATTGTCGGCTTCTTCATCCGGGCCCACTCGGCCAGGTCAACGTCGGCATCATCTTCATCGTCTTCGTCGGAGGCGTACTGATAGACAGTATTGATTTTCTTCGTGAACTTCTTTGCCTCCTGAAATCTTTGTTCATGGGCCGATACCCTCTGCGCTAGCTGAGCTAGGCTGTCGAATTCCTGCGAGGAGAACCTTTCTCGTATCGGCCCTAACAGTCCCTGGAACGCCAAATCGGCCAATTGAGAATCGGTCAAACTGAGGCTGTAGCACCTGTTCCTTATGTCCCTGAATCGTTGGATGTATTCCAGGACCGATTCGTCAATCCTTTGCCTGATGGCGGTGAGATCGGACAGCTTCATCTCTTGTACGCCGTTGTAGAAGTATCTGTGAAACTGTTTCTCCAGGTCGACCCAACCTCTGATGGAGTTACAGGGTAGAGAGGAAAACCATATAAACGCTGACCCTGACAAGGAGAGAGGGAAAAATCTCACCCTCAACGCCTCCACAGCCGATGCCTCACCACACTGAGCTAGGAACTGGCTTACATGTTCATAAGTGGAGACATTATCCTGCCTAGAAAATTTAGAGAAGTCTGGGATCTTGTACCGATTTGGCAACGGCACTCTATTGAACTCCCTGGGGTAGGGGTGCCGATACACTGTGGAACTCTCCTTGGGCTTCAAGACGAACTAATTACACATCATTTCGGCTATCATATCGGCCCAGTATCCTTGGGTGAATCCTACAGGCTGGTGAGGAAGCTCTGGATAGTAGGGCTGCTGAAAGCCTTCCAGCCGATACTGCCTGGGGGAGAACGGCTGGAAGTGGTGGTTCAAATTCTGTGCATCGAATTGCCCTGTAGCGTACTGCTGGTAGCCTTGCGGCGCGTTGTAGGCAGCTGCTTGTGGAGGGTTGCTGGTCTGAGGTTGTCCAGCCGATGGTTGGTTGACTGGGGCTTGTTGCATCGGCTCACCCATCGGCCGTTTCCCCCTCGTCCATTGCTCGTACTTCTCCTCCGTGATGTGCTGGGGGCTTCCTCCCGCTTGCTTGGTTAAGACCAACGGCATGGTTGTCGCTGGCTGGGCCGATGGAGGTGGAATCGGCGCTGTCGGCTGCGGAGCCGTACTCAGATCGGTCCTCAAGGTCCGATAAGCAGGGAACTTGTTTTCTGGTAAGAAAATCGGCCCTTGAGGTTTGTACTGGTAAATGGAACCGTCTAGAATTGATTTAACCGTATTGGTCAACGTGTTCACCAGGATCCCCGATTGGTTGACCAATGCGGAGTGAACCGCGGAGTCGATGCGGTCCTGTAGCGTCGGCGCGACGCTGTCCTCAGTCTTCACAGCGTGATCTTGTGCCACCGCCGACGTGCTGGCTCCGTCTTCGGGGCTTGGCATTACCATCTTAGATTTTTGGATGAGGGTGCCTTGCCGAGTCCTAGAGTACATCTGCAGGTACATGTTCTGAAATTGCTCGACTAGTCTGTTCATCTCAGCTTTTTGCTCCTCGTTGAGCTGATCGGCGGTTACGGAGACGACGTTCTCTTCGGAGATCTCGCTCTGCTTCGACATCCTGCAGGGGTTTGCTTGTCGCCGCGAAGCTTGCGTTCTTATTGGCTTGGTCCCACTGGGCGTGCCAAAAGCGTGTTGGCGTAGAATTTCGACCCACCTCGCGACAAAGCGGGTTCCACGTTTCCACGGTGGCCTAGGAGATCTGCTTAACTCCAGTGCAGGTCCAACGGCTTGCCTAGGTGCGTGTAGGGCGTGCCAGTTGATTTGATCTACAATCAACAAGAATAAACAAGTAAACCATGTGAGAAACGATGGCCG
>BDMV01000005.1:11223032-11244137 GCA_008326285.1 Oryza officinalis
AAGGTCCTTTTCAGATTCATCAATGTGTTCCCCATAATGCTTATTTGCTCAAAGGATTAGATGGAGAAGTTTATGGCAGAGCTCTCAACGGCAAGTACTTAAAGAGATATTATCCCAGCCTATGGATCGATTCATGATCGACCCTCCAGCCGATTTATGATTACAGCCGATGTGCTATGCATCGTCTTTAGATGGCAGATATATACTATCGTCCTTAGTTCAAATTTTAAAACATGAGCCCTCATCTTCTAAAATTTGGGGGGCATATATATATACAAGCGCAGAATTTTTCAAGGAATTTTTTTCGATTTGGACTTTTTCAGATTGAGATCGAATTCGGCTTCCTGGCCGATGAGATTAATTATAGTAAAGAGTAAAGGGATATCTGTTTACAAGATGGACTTCAAAAACAATTTTCAAGCTGGAGTTTCTTCAGATTTAATCAGATCAAATTCGGTTGCTTGGCCGATGAGATTTGTGTTTACACAATATAAAGACAAAATATGTTACATCACCCTATAAAATCTGCAATAGCTGCGATGGCTCTACGGCGAATTTGCTCAATATCTTCTATAGCTTGGGCGTCATCGGCCGTCGACCCTGGGATTGGCTTCAATGATTTGCTCAGGGTTGCAAGGTACTTGGCCGATGCCTTTAGCTTTGCTGTCTAGTCTTCTATAGCCTTGGGTGATGCAGCTATCCTGGCTTCAACTTCCTGGATTTCTTGGCGCGTGGCTTCCAGCTTTGACTCTAGCTCTGCTTCGAGGCGACGGAGTTCTTCGAGTCTGTTCTTCAAGATAATCGGCTCCACAGCTAGCTCATCCAACCTGGTCTTGTCAGCATTGACTTGAGCCTTGCTAGCGGACAGGGCCAATTCCAGTTGTTCACGTTCTCGTCGCTCCGCAAGTCTTTCTTACGCCTTGTTAAGTTTGAATCGATATTGCTCCAAGAAGATGGCCAGTGTTAGGATCTCCATCAGGTCTTCGGGCAGTTCATCTTGAATTTCTTGTACCCTGACCCTGATGGGAGTACAATCCTCCACCAAGAACTCCAATGAGGACTCCAGACGATTGGCAATGTCGGTTAGCCGGTTCTTCAGCTCATCAGAGATTGATGTCTTGGCTGTGGTGGGTGGCTCCTTGTCCTCGTCATCAAGAAACTGGCCGATGTCAAAAGAGAACATATCGGCTAGGTTCTGCAAATATCAGTATAGGCCAAGGTTAGCTTAGTCAAACGAGAATCGGCAAAAAGGGGATCAAAATAATCTTGGTTACCTGTGTTGGAGCATCGGTGGTGCTTGCATCGGCTTCCTTTTACTGTGTTGAAACAGTAGGCGAGGGGGTTGGCCGATGTGGTGCAGGTGATGGAGCCCTAGGCTGGAGAAAAAGCAAGAAATTGGTAAACAGATCTATGTGGTTAGAAAGACAATGCAAAATTAACTCTTACCGAAGCAATCAGAGAGGGTGGTGGAGAAGGAGAAGGAGTCTTCAATCGTGCCTTGGCTCGTTCGCGCCTTTGTAAAGTTGCCTTTTTGGTTCTTGGTAAAGGGGCCGATTGAGTCCGTTCCTTCAACAAAGACGACGCAAGAACCTACAAAGGATTAAGGTGTAACATACCAGTAGAAGGGGATTGCATAAATTCAAGAAAGGAAACATGTTACCTTGCGGACTGCGTGCCTGGTTTTCTTCGGCTGGGTGGTATGGGCTTGGTCATCGGCCGGTTGGACTATGGTGGTCTTGGCCGATGGTTCCTCAGTGGTCTCGGCCGATGGATTTTCTTCTTCAGGCGCATCGGCAGCTGCTGCATCGACCTCTTCCTCCATCACTTGCTCATCAAGGAATTCTTCTATGGAGGGGTCTAGCTCTTCAAGATCGGCCTGGTCGTCGGTCTTAGCATTCTTGCTGGATTTTTAAGATTTTCCTTTGGCTGGCGCTTTTCTCTTGGGATTTTCTTTGGTCATCGGCCTTTGGAGTAATGATGATACCTTTGGGGCGGTGAGGCCGATGATGGATTCCAGGATAGTTAATCCTGATGGAGCTACAGCTTGAGCATAACAGATTTTCTGTCCACTAGTGCTCACGGATGGAATCGGCCCGTCTGGGACTTGAGGGCTGATACCTTGGATAAGCTCAGTTACATGGAATCTGGCCGATTGGTGGAAAATATGAGCAGCCCATTCTTGCCACCATGCTTGGAAGCTGATGTGGACAAAGGCGCTCAGGTGCAATCGGTCGCAGTCACCCAGATTCGGGATTTCAATTTCTAGTACTTTGCTCATGATCAGCGCTGATGACACCGTGCCCTTGCTCTCTAGGAGTCTTTGGAAGTATAAATTAACGGGGAGTTGTCCAAGCCCGCACTGTCTAGCAGCCACCATGGGATTATAGAATTCATAGGACAGGCTGGTGCTTCTTCCTTGGAATATGCCTACTGGGAGCAGGCATGGGGTGATGCCGATCATGAACGATTCCCTTGATTCCATATCGTCATTTACCAAGCTCAATTGGAGATCGTCGGGGAGTTCAAAATCTCGGTCTGAGGTATAGACAAACATGTCCATCCTAACTGATGGGGGGCCGGTGTGGAATCGGATGAACCATGTGGACATGTCTTCGGCCGATTGATCTGCTCCAGGATAAACGGAGGCCGCCTCTCCATAGGACATACACCTTCTGGTCCTAGGGTCTTCGTGATCGGCATACTTTGATGGGAAGCAGGAGTCCGATAGTGGAGGCCGATCGACTATGGTGTGGGTGTGGATAGCTAACCAAAGCTGAATAAACCACCATGGTCCTCCATGTGCCATAGTCTGCTTCAGCATCAGATCTTGAGTGGCAATATGAAGTAGTCGATAGACAGCTCCTAGGAGGTATCGATCAAGGGGGATTTGTTTCTTGTCGACCAGAGCTTGAGCCAAATGCTGACAATTTGTAGTGGGGCCACAGGTCGATCCACAGAAGACAAATCTTTCCAACCATAGCGTCAGAAAGGCCACATGTTCTCTCTCTGAGACTGATCCTTGTTCCATATGCTCAGAGATATATCCAGACCAGCGTTCAATCTTTTTGGTTTTCAATTTATGGCTGCTGTTTGCCAGGAGGCTGAAGGGATTGATCTTGGTCTGAATATCTAGTCCTGTTAGCATCTTGATGTCGATCAGAGTTGGGGTCATCGGACCTTGCTTGAACAGGAAAGCGTTCAAGGTGCTAGACCAAAAGTAGGTGGCCGCTGACATGAGTGGTTCGTTCTTTTCGGTATCGGCCAAGGATAAAGTGATACATTGGCTGATTCCTATCTCGTCCCAGTGGACCTGTTTGGCTGCGGCAATCCTCTTGTGCCAGGTTCTGTACCCATTGAGCTTCGATGGCCAGGATCTAAAAGTATGTTTCCATGAGGAGACGTTGGGCTTGGCTTGCTTGAAGGGGATTCTGTTTGTCTCGGCATTAATCAGCCAGGTCGGGTCACAATTGCCCATGGGGCCTAGCAGGAATCGGTGCGATTTGTTGTTGGTGGGGATCAATATTTGGTTTTTGAAGACCTATGTCATAAGAACAACGATGAAAAAATAAGACTCGGGGGGCAAAAGGCAGAAACCCTAGTTTGGAGAAATCGGCGAAAAAGCGAGAATGTGGATTTAGAAGGGATTGACTTACCACAGGGATCTCAGAGGCGTAGAACGGAGCGGAAGCCATTGTTGTTGAAGAGGTTGCTGTTGGGGGGTTAATGCCGATAGGACGCCGAGGGGTCGCCGGAGTTGAAGAACACGAGTGGTTATTAAATCGGCGGCAGAGGGCAGCGAATCTGGATCTACGCGGTTTTGGGATAAACCCTAGCGAAAAGTCGAATGGTTCCTCAGAGCTAATTCCGCCACATTATATAATGAAGCGGAATTAGGGGGCAAGTGTTAACAGCAGATTTTCGTAATCGACCCGGAGAGGAAAGAGAAAACCAAAGCAGAGAGGAAGGATTGAGTTGGAGTCGGACCAAGTATCGTATCGGACCTGGTAGCCATATCGGACTGGGGGAGGCGTTGTCAGGAAGAGTGTATCGGCCGATACGGATTTAATATGGTCGTTGGCTGATATGGGTTGTAAGTTAACAGAATCAGCGTGGGCTTGGTCTGGGCTTAAGATAAGTTTTAAGAAAGTTGCCAAATAGAGATAAAGCTCGGTTTTTAGGCAATTGTATCTTGTAAATCAAGTAGGTTTAGATCTAATCTGCGGCAAGAGTCTACCGCAAAGATTTGTTTGTAAGTTATAGATAAGATCGTGTCCTACAAGGACCCTGTTGTAATCGTGGGTATAAATATCCCGGTAGTTTGTACATAGAAGCTCTCTCTCACAATACAATACACAAATCAATCTACTTTCGGCGCATCGCCAACCCTCGCAAGAGGTTAATCTTGACGAGTTCTTGCTTCCCCAGAGCAGAGGTAAGAACTCGTGCCCGACGATCTGCATCGTCGGGGTTAGCGTGTCGCTTTAGGCACGTTAAGCCTCGATGATGTGATCGTCGTTTATCATGCTTTGGGTGATTTTCGTAAGTGTATTAATTATGCTTCATCAGCGATCTACTCGTTTTAGGGTTTATTGCCGACGGCGGTTTAATTATTATGCTTGGTTAAATCTTTCAATGCATCTACCATCCCCAAAATCGGCCGACGACTTGATTTTCTTTGTGTTAAGTCTCAATTCACACTTTGAGTTGCTATCGACCTTAGTCCTGTTTTGAGATCTAACCCAAAGCCTGTCTTCGATCGTAATTAAGGATAGCGCCGGGGTTTCAGCCGGTTTTATCTAGTACATGTAAATTATCATAATGTTTTTATATGTATTTGCCATTTGTATGGGTAGATTGACAAATATAAATACATTTGTTATAGGTTATTCTTTAGGGTTTGCCTGTGATTGATATATTTATATAAGTCGATTGTTTCATACAAGTTTGCATTAGAGTATTAGCTAGTGCACTTTTCTCTTTTATCCCTCATCGGCCGATGCTGCTAATTGACATTAACATGTTGATGAAGGCCGATGAGGTTAGATCTATACTCTGATTTTGTTTCATCATAATCACAAGTGAGCCGATATAGCTTTGTCCTATCGGCTAGGTCATGACAATGCAACATCGGCCTATCGGTCGATCGACCATTGTTTTCTAACATGGTTTATTTGTTTCTTGTTGATTGCAGATCAAATCAACTGGCACGCCCTACACGCACCTAGGCAAGCCATTGGACCTGCACTGGAGTAAAGCAAACCTCCCAGGCCGCCGTGGAAACGTAGAACCCGTTTTGTTGCGAGGCGGGTCTAAATTCTGCGCCAACACGCTTTTGGCATGCCCAGTGGGACAAAAGAACGCAAGCTTCGCGACAACAAGAAGACTACTTCGAGATGTCAAAGCAGGCTGAGATCTCCGAGGAGAACGTCGTCTCCGTGACCGTCGACCAGCTCAACGAAGAGCAGAAAGCCGAGATGGACAAGCTGGTCGAGCAGTTCCAAAACATGTACCTGCAGACATACTCTAGGACTTGGCAAGGCACCCTTATCCAAAAATCTAAGGTGGTAATGCCGAGCCCTGGAGATGGAGCCAGCACGTCGGCAGCAGCCCATGACCACGCCGTCAAGACCGAAGAAAACGCTACGCCGACATTGCAAGACCGAATCGACTCCGCAGTTCATTCTGCGCTAGTCAACCAGTCAGGGGTCCTGGTAAACACATTGACCAATACGATCAACTCGGTCCTAGATGGGTCAATCCACCAGTACAAGCCTCAAGGGCCTATTTACCTGCCAGAAAATAAGTTCCCTGCCTATCGGACTTTGAGGAATGACCTGAGCGCGGCTCCACAGCTGACGGCGCCGATGCTACCCCCATCGGCGCAACCGACAACAACCTTGCCACTGGTCCTCACCAGTCAGTCGGGAGGAAGCCCTCAGCATATCACGGAGGAGCAATATGCCCAATGGACGAAGGGGAAGCAACCAGTGATCGAGCCGATGCAGCTGTTAAGACTATGAACATTTTAAAGTTGTGAGCTGTACTCTTTTCCTTTCTAGGGTTTTCTCACGAGGTGTGAGTTTTTACCTAGAAAGGTTTTTAACGAGGCAGCCATTGCACTAAGCAGCTGACTGAATTCCACTTAATGGGTACTGAACTTGTGAATTGTGAAGTTGTGAAGTTGCTGATTGTGATTGTGAAGTTGTGATTGGGTACTGAATTCCATTGCACTTGCTGATTGTGAAGTTGTGACTGAATTTCACTGAATGGGTACTGAACTTGTGAATTGTGAAGTTGTGAAGTTGCTGATTGTGATTGTGAAGCTGTGATTGTGAAGTTGTGATTGGGTATTGAATTCCATTGCATTTGCTGATTGTGAAGTTGTGATTGTGAATTGAATTGTGACTTGTGGTCAATCTGAATTTTGAATGTTGAAATTTGTATTTGTTGTGAAAAAAATCTGAATTGAATGTTGAAATCTGAATTGAATTGTGACTTGTGAAGTCCAATTTGTATTTGTATTTGGTCAATCTGCTATTTATTTGCAAGTCGTGCCTGGGCCGGCACGGGCACGGTGGGCTGGCCGTGCTTTCAGGCCGGCACGGCACGGCCTGCGCCTTATTGGGCCATGCCTGGGCCATAGGTTCTGCTTACGGGCTGGCCCGGCATGGCACGAAAATCATGTCGGGCCGTGCCGGCCCGACATGCCTTGGGCCGTGCCTTAGTCGTGCCCGGGCCGTGTCGGGCCGGGCTGCCCATACGATAGGGCAAGGCTACCAGCAGTATACGATGGGGCAGTACGACACGCAGAACTTGAATCACCACTACCAGCCGTACTCCCCCAGACAGTATCATGCGGAGGGGCTGCAACAATCCTACCAGCAAGACCTCCCGCATCGGCCCGCAGGGTACTGGGCCGACATGATAGCCGAGGTGATGCGAGATCAGTTCGGCTTGAAGCCTAAGGAAAGTTCTACAGTGTATCGGCATCCATATCCCGAGGAGTTTGACAAAGTGCCACTGCCAAGCCGATACAAAATCTCGGATTTTTCCAAGTTTTCGGGGCAGGACAACGTCTCGACATACGAGCACGTGAGCCGATTCCTAGCACAGTGCGTGGAGGCATCGGCCATAGAGGCGTTGAGGGTGAGGTTTTTCCCTCTGTCCCTGTTAGGGTCTGCATTTACATGGTTTTCGTCTTTACCCTGCAATTCCATCAGAGGATGGATAGATTTGGAAAAGCAGTTTCATAGGTACTTTTATAATGGCATGCAAGAGATGAAGCTGTCTGATCTTACTGCCATCAGGCAACGACTGGATGAATTAGTCCCTGAGTACATTCAAAGATTTAGGGACATAAGGAACAGGTGTTACAGCCTCAGCCTGACCGATTCATAGCTCGCCGATTTGGCGTTCCAAGGATTACTGGGGCCGATACGAGAAAGGTTCTCCTCTCAGGAATTCGACAGCCTAGCGCAGCTAGCCCAACGAGTATCGGCCCACGAGCAACGATTCCAGGAGGCAAAGAAGTTTGCAAAAAAGGTCAACACAGTCTATCAGTATGCCTCCGACGACGATGATGAAGAAGATGTCGACATCGATCTAGCCGAGTGGGCTCGGATGAAGAAGCCAACAACTTGCCAGTGGGCCAAGAAAGACGATAAGGAGGACAAATACGATTTTGACATCAATAAGGCCGACAAATATTTGACTTACTGTTGCAAGAAAAGCAGATCCAGCTGCCAGTAGGTCATATACTTTTATCAGCCGAAGAAATTAAGAAAAAGAGATATTGCAAGTGGCACAACACATATTCCCATCATACCAACGAATGCAAAATCTTCCGACAGCAGATCCAATCGGCCATCGAGCAAGGCAGAATCAAGATCGATGATGCCAAGAGGCCGATGAAGATAGAAGGACGCCCGTTCCCAGTCAACATGGTGCGGGCGGACAGGGCCGACGACGGTGGTCATCGGACCGGCAAGCGACCTCATCAGACCTTCGAAGGCCTGATTAAAAAATATCAGCGAAGGCGGGAGGAACAAGCACAGGACCAAGCCGATCAAGACAACTCCTATGACCCTTATTGGGAGTGCGAGTTTTTCCGTTTCTGCTGGAACGAAGGGATGAGGTTGCCATCCATCCAAGAGTGCCCTGCATGCAATGATGTAGAAGACTCCTATCAGGGCAGCTCGAGCAAGCAAGTGCATCGGCCAAACAAGCAGAGAAAGTCTGTACATGAGAGGCTAGGGCCGATGCACCATGATCACCAGACCAAGGACGAGGAGCAAGTCCAGAACCCCCAATGGTGCCCAAGCGACGTATTCAGCAAGACATAGAAACGGCGGGTTCAACAGCTAAGGAGGAAAGAGCAGATTCAAGAGCAACAAGCGACAATAGCCCATCGGCCGGCCAAGACTAAGAAGGAATCGAGAGTCAAATCTGCAATGGCCAAGGCCGATGAGGGCACCTCCAAGTCAGCTCAAGCTCCGGCGTCCGCGAAAGGTAAAGGCGTAGCATCGGCTTCTGTTAACATGGTTTTCATATTGCCAGCAGAGTACAGTGTGCAGACGACCGATGAAGCAGTAGCCGACGATGAGCAGTCCTCGGCTAGACTACAGTTGTCACCTGATCAAGCCGTGTTCAACAAGCCAGTCGACACTAGCTATAGGCACCTCCGACCGTTATACATCAAAGGGTTCATCAATGGGCGGCCGATGACGAAGATGCTGGTCGATGGCGGCGCGGCGATCAACTTGATGCCATACACAACCTTCAGGAAGCTTGGAAAAGTACCTGAAGACCTTATCAAGACCAACATGGTGTTGAATGACTTTGGTGGCAATGCGCCCAAAGCGAAGGGGGTGCTAAACGTGAAGCTCACCGTGGGTAGCAAGACGATACCCACCACCTTCTTTGTCTTCGATGGAAAGGGTTCCTACAGCTTGTTGTTGGGACGGGATTGGATCCACGCAAACTGTTGTGTCCCTTCAACCATGCACAATGCCTTATACAATGGCAAGGGGACCAGGTTGAGATCGTGCAGGTCGATCGGTCAGTACACGTGGCCAATGCCGATCTCGCAGTTTGGGAGATGGAGGGAATCGATTGCTTGTCCGGGCGAGTCTGGGACGCCGATTTCCTCAAGGTAACTGATTGTGATATTGAGACGATTGAAGATCAAGACAAGCAGTTGCTTTAGCAAAGATGCGCCATCCACTGTTCAAGACGACCAAGCTAGTCCCTACACAGACGACGCGGTGGATGAGCTAGATGGCAAATTGGGACAAGGCTTTACGTCGGCCGATGAACTTGAAGAGGTTGACATAGGAATAGGTGATAGGCCTAGGCCGACGTATGTAAGTGCTAACCTGCCAAGGGAATATAAGAATAATTTGATAAATCTTTTGAAAGAGTTTACGGATTATTTTGCATGGGAATACCATGAGATGCCAGGATTAAGCCGATCGATTGTAGAACATCGACTACCTATCAAACCAGGCTATCGGCCATTTAAACAAGCTCCTAGGAGATTTAAAGCCGATATGCACGAAGCTATCAAGGCAGAGATCACAAGACTTTACGATACCAACTTTATCAGGCCCTGCCGATACGCGGAGTGGGTCTCCAACATAGTTCCAGTGATGAAGAAAAACGGCAAGCTCAGGGTGTGTATCGATTTCAGAGATCTAAACAAAGCAACACCAAAGGACGAGTACCCTATGTCGTTGGCCGATTTGCTAGTTGATGCTGCGTCTGGACACAAGGTTATCAGCTTCATGGATGGGAACACAGGCTACAACCAGATTTTCATGGCCGAGGAAGATATACACAAGACAGCCTTCCGGTGTCCGGGGGCAATCGGCCTGTACGAGTGGGTTGTTATGACCTTCGGCTTGAAGAACGCTGGAGCTACTTATCAGAGGGCCATGAATTATATTTTTCATGATCTTATCGGCTCTTTGATTGAAGTTTATATCGATGATGTCGTCGTGAAGTCAAGAGAGTATGATATGCACTTGGCCGATTTACGCAAGGTACTTGAACGAGCAAGGAAGTATGGCTTAAAGATGAACCCTAACAAGTGTGCCTTCAGCGTATCGGCCGGTCAGTTTTTGGGTTTCTTGGTCCACGAAAGAGGAATTGAGATTACACAGAAGAACATCGATGCTATAAAGAAAATCAAGCCTCCGACGAACAAGACCAAGTTACAATCTCTGCTCGGCAAGATCAATTTTGTCCGGCGCTTTATATCGAACCTGTCAGGAAGAATAGAGCCGTTCACTCCGTTATTGAAGATAAAAGACGATCAAGAGTTCACATGGGGTGATAAGCAGCAGAAGGCGCTGGACGACATCAAAGAATATTTGAGCTCCCCACCAGTTCTAATTCCTCCACAGAAGGGAGTTCCGTTCAGGCTATACCTATCGGCCGATGAGAAGTCTATCGGCTCAGTCTTGGTTCAGGATATTGACGGCAAAGAGCGAGTTATTTTCTATCTCAGCAGGAGGTTGCTGGACGCCGAAACAAGGTATACGCCAGTGGAGAAACTCTGTTTGTGCTTATATTTTTCATGTACTAAGTTGAGGCATTATTTACTTTCCAATGAGTGTATTGTGGTAAGTAAGGCCGATGTAATGAAATACATGTTATCGGCCCCCGTATTGAAAGGAAGAATTGGGAAGTGGATTTTTGCCTTAACAGAGTTCGACTTGCGATATGAATCGGCTAAAGCGATCAAGGGACAAGCCCTGGCCGATTTTATTGTTCAGCATAGAGACGATTCAATTGCATATTCAGATATTGTGCCATGGATATTGTATTTTGATGGATCTGTTTGCAGACATGGATGCGGTATCGGCCTAGTCATCATATCCCCTCGAGGGGCAAGCTTCGTGTTTGCTTTTACTATCAAGCCTTATTATACCAATAATCAAGCAGAGTATGAGGCTGTTCTCAAAGGTTTGCAGTTATTACAAGAGGTTGAGGCCGATTCCGTAGAGATCATTGGTGATTCACAGTTGGTCATTAATCAACTTTCTGGGGAGTATGAGTGCAAGAATGATATTCTCAGAGTCTACAATGAGGAGTGCCAGGAGTTGTTACAAGCCTTCAAGATTGTGACGATGAGGCATATACCCAGGAAGCAGAACTTCGAGGCCAATGATTTAGCTCAGGGGGCATCGGGATACAGGCAGATGGCTAAAGGTGTTCAGATTCAGGTTGCTACCGTGGATGCCGATGACTGGAGGTTTGATATCATCGAGTATTTGAGAAACCCTTCTCAATCGGCGTCACGAAGAATGAAGTATAAAGTTTTACATTATGTCTTACTGGATGATGATCTGTATTATCGGACGATTGATGGTGTCTTGCTCAAATGCTTGAGTCTCGAAGAAGCCAAAGTTGTCATGAGCGAGGTCCATGAAGGGATTTGTGGAACACATCAATCGGCCCATAAAATGAGATGGCTTTTAAAGCGCGTCGGATATTTTTGGTAGAGGATTGTTTCAAGTATTATAAAGGATGTCAAGATTGTCAGAAATTTGGAGCAATTCAGAGAGCACCGGCATCGGCTATGCATCCAATCATAAAGCCGTGGCCGTTTCGTGGATGGGGAATAGATATGATCAGCCAGATAAACCCGCCATCAAGTAAGGGACACAAATATATACTAGTGGCTACAGATTACTTTATAAAGTGGGTTGAGGCCGTTCCCCTTAAGAAGGTTGATTCCAAGGACGCAATTCAGTTTGTCAAAGAGCATATAATATATCGGTTTGGGCTTCCACAGACATTGACTACAGATCAGGGATCAATCTTCTTGTCCGAGGAGTTTGTTCAGTTTGCCGAGAGCATGGGTATCAAGTTATTGAATTCTTCTCCATATTATGCGCAAGCTAATGGGCAGGCAGAAGCTTCTAACAAGACTTTAATCAAGTTGATCAAGAGGAAAATCGATGAACAGCCGAGACGGTGGCATGCCACGCTGGCCGATTCCCTTTGGGCGTATCGGATGGCTTGTCATGGTGCAACTCAGGCGCTGCCTTATCAGCTGGTTTATGGGCATGAAGCTGTGCTGCCATGGGAGACCAACATCGGCTCAAGGAGGATTGCCTTGCAAGACGACTTGACAGCCGATGAGTACCATAATCTTATGGTTGATGAGCTGGATGACTTGGCACATGTTCTACTGCGGGCATTGGAGAAAATAAAGCATGATAAAGATCGAGTTGCTCGTCATTATAATAAAAAAGTTGTTGCCAAGTCGTTTGAGGAAGGGGATCTTGTTTGGAAATTAATAATGCCGATTGGTTCTCGAGATAACAAATTTGGCAAGTGCTCACCTAATTGGGAAGGTCCTTTTCAGATTCATCAATGTGTTCCCCATAATGCTTATTTGCTCAAAGGATTAGATGGAGAAGTTTATGGCAGAGCTCTCAACGGCAAGTACTTAAAGAGATATTATCCCAGCCTATGGATCGATTCATGATCGACCCTCCAGCCGATTTATGATTACAGCCGATGTGCTATGCATCGTCTTTAGATGGCAGATATATACTATCGTCCTTAGTTCAAATTTTAAAACATGAGCCCTCATCTTCTAAAATTTGGGGGGCATATATATATACAAGCGCAGAATTTTTCAAGGAATTTTTTTCGATTTGGACTTTTTCAGATTGAGATCGAATTCGGCTTCCTGGCCGATGAGATTAATTATAGTAAAGAGTAAAGGGATATCTGTTTACAAGATGGACTTCAAAAACAATTTTCAAGCTGGAGTTTCTTCAGATTTAATCAGATCAAATTCGGTTGCTTGGCCGATGAGATTTGTGTTTACACAATATAAAGACAAAATATGTTACATCACCCTATAAAATCTGCAATAGCTGCGATGGCTCTACGGCGAATTTGCTCAATATCTTCTATAGCTTGGGCGTCATCGGCCGTCGACCCTGGGATTGGCTTCAATGATTTGCTCAGGGTTGCAAGGTACTTGGCCGATGCCTTTAGCTTTGCTGTCTAGTCTTCTATAGCCTTGGGTGATGCAGCTATCCTGGCTTCAACTTCCTGGATTTCTTGGCGCGTGGCTTCCAGCTTTGACTCTAGCTCTGCTTCGAGGCGACGGAGTTCTTCGAGTCTGTTCTTCAAGATAATCGGCTCCACAGCTAGCTCATCCAACCTGGTCTTGTCAGCATTGACTTGAGCCTTGCTAGCGGACAGGGCCAATTCCAGTTGTTCACGTTCTCGTCGCTCCGCAAGTCTTTCTTACGCCTTGTTAAGTTTGAATCGATATTGCTCCAAGAAGATGGCCAGTGTTAGGATCTCCATCAGGTCTTCGGGCAGTTCATCTTGAATTTCTTGTACCCTGACCCTGATGGGAGTACAATCCTCCACCAAGAACTCCAATGAGGACTCCAGACGATTGGCAATGTCGGTTAGCCGGTTCTTCAGCTCATCAGAGATTGATGTCTTGGCTGTGGTGGGTGGCTCCTTGTCCTCGTCATCAAGAAACTGGCCGATGTCAAAAGAGAACATATCGGCTAGGTTCTGCAAATATCAGTATAGGCCAAGGTTAGCTTAGTCAAACGAGAATCGGCAAAAAGGGGATCAAAATAATCTTGGTTACCTGTGTTGGAGCATCGGTGGTGCTTGCATCGGCTTCCTTTTACTGTGTTGAAACAGTAGGCGAGGGGGTTGGCCGATGTGGTGCAGGTGATGGAGCCCTAGGCTGGAGAAAAAGCAAGAAATTGGTAAACAGATCTATGTGGTTAGAAAGACAATGCAAAATTAACTCTTACCGAAGCAATCAGAGAGGGTGGTGGAGAAGGAGAAGGAGTCTTCAATCGTGCCTTGGCTCGTTCGCGCCTTTGTAAAGTTGCCTTTTTGGTTCTTGGTAAAGGGGCCGATTGAGTCCGTTCCTTCAACAAAGACGACGCAAGAACCTACAAAGGATTAAGGTGTAACATACCAGTAGAAGGGGATTGCATAAATTCAAGAAAGGAAACATGTTACCTTGCGGACTGCGTGCCTGGTTTTCTTCGGCTGGGTGGTATGGGCTTGGTCATCGGCCGGTTGGACTATGGTGGTCTTGGCCGATGGTTCCTCAGTGGTCTCGGCCGATGGATTTTCTTCTTCAGGCGCATCGGCAGCTGCTGCATCGACCTCTTCCTCCATCACTTGCTCATCAAGGAATTCTTCTATGGAGGGGTCTAGCTCTTCAAGATCGGCCTGGTCGTCGGTCTTAGCATTCTTGCTGGATTTTTAAGATTTTCCTTTGGCTGGCGCTTTTCTCTTGGGATTTTCTTTGGTCATCGGCCTTTGGAGTAATGATGATACCTTTGGGGCGGTGAGGCCGATGATGGATTCCAGGATAGTTAATCCTGATGGAGCTACAGCTTGAGCATAACAGATTTTCTGTCCACTAGTGCTCACGGATGGAATCGGCCCGTCTGGGACTTGAGGGCTGATACCTTGGATAAGCTCAGTTACATGGAATCTGGCCGATTGGTGGAAAATATGAGCAGCCCATTCTTGCCACCATGCTTGGAAGCTGATGTGGACAAAGGCGCTCAGGTGCAATCGGTCGCAGTCACCCAGATTCGGGATTTCAATTTCTAGTACTTTGCTCATGATCAGCGCTGATGACACCGTGCCCTTGCTCTCTAGGAGTCTTTGGAAGTATAAATTAACGGGGAGTTGTCCAAGCCCGCACTGTCTAGCAGCCACCATGGGATTATAGAATTCATAGGACAGGCTGGTGCTTCTTCCTTGGAATATGCCTACTGGGAGCAGGCATGGGGTGATGCCGATCATGAACGATTCCCTTGATTCCATATCGTCATTTACCAAGCTCAATTGGAGATCGTCGGGGAGTTCAAAATCTCGGTCTGAGGTATAGACAAACATGTCCATCCTAACTGATGGGGGGCCGGTGTGGAATCGGATGAACCATGTGGACATGTCTTCGGCCGATTGATCTGCTCCAGGATAAACGGAGGCCGCCTCTCCATAGGACATACACCTTCTGGTCCTAGGGTCTTCGTGATCGGCATACTTTGATGGGAAGCAGGAGTCCGATAGTGGAGGCCGATCGACTATGGTGTGGGTGTGGATAGCTAACCAAAGCTGAATAAACCACCATGGTCCTCCATGTGCCATAGTCTGCTTCAGCATCAGATCTTGAGTGGCAATATGAAGTAGTCGATAGACAGCTCCTAGGAGGTATCGATCAAGGGGGATTTGTTTCTTGTCGACCAGAGCTTGAGCCAAATGCTGACAATTTGTAGTGGGGCCACAGGTCGATCCACAGAAGACAAATCTTTCCAACCATAGCGTCAGAAAGGCCACATGTTCTCTCTCTGAGACTGATCCTTGTTCCATATGCTCAGAGATATATCCAGACCAGCGTTCAATCTTTTTGGTTTTCAATTTATGGCTGCTGTTTGCCAGGAGGCTGAAGGGATTGATCTTGGTCTGAATATCTAGTCCTGTTAGCATCTTGATGTCGATCAGAGTTGGGGTCATCGGACCTTGCTTGAACAGGAAAGCGTTCAAGGTGCTAGACCAAAAGTAGGTGGCCGCTGACATGAGTGGTTCGTTCTTTTCGGTATCGGCCAAGGATAAAGTGATACATTGGCTGATTCCTATCTCGTCCCAGTGGACCTGTTTGGCTGCGGCAATCCTCTTGTGCCAGGTTCTGTACCCATTGAGCTTCGATGGCCAGGATCTAAAAGTATGTTTCCATGAGGAGACGTTGGGCTTGGCTTGCTTGAAGGGGATTCTGTTTGTCTCGGCATTAATCAGCCAGGTCGGGTCACAATTGCCCATGGGGCCTAGCAGGAATCGGTGCGATTTGTTGTTGGTGGGGATCAATATTTGGTTTTTGAAGACCTATGTCATAAGAACAACGATGAAAAAATAAGACTCGGGGGGCAAAAGGCAGAAACCCTAGTTTGGAGAAATCGGCGAAAAAGCGACAATGTGGATTTAGAAGGGATTGACTTACCACAGGGATCTCAGAGGCGTAGAACGGAGCGGAAGCCATTGTTGTTGAAGAGGTTGCTGTTGGGGGGTTAATGCCGATAGGACACCGAGGGGTCGCCGGAGTTGAAGAACACGAGTGGTTATTAAATCGGCGGCAGAGGGCAGCGAATCTGGATCTACGCGGTTTTGGGATAAACCCTAGCGAAAAGTCGAATGGTTCCTCGGAGCTAATTCCGCCACATTATATAATGAAGCGGAACTAGGGGGCAAGTGTTAACAGCAGATTTTCGTAATCGACCCGGAGAGGAAAGAGAAAACCAAAGCAGAGAGGAAGGATTGAGTTGGAGTTGGACCAAGTATCGTATCGGACCTGGTAGCCATATCGGACTGGGGGAGGCGTTGTCAGGAAGAGTGTATCGGCCGATACGGATTTAATGTGGTCGTTGGCTGATATGGGTTGTAAGTTGACAGAATCAGCGTGGGCTTGGTCTGGGCTTAAGATAAGTTTTAAGGAAGTTGCCAAATAGAGATAAAGCTCGGTTTTTAGGCAATTGTATCTTGTAAATCAAGTAGGTTTAGATCTAATCTGCGGCAAGAGTCTACCGCAAAGATTTGTTTGTAAGTTATAGATAAGATCGTGTCCTACAAGGACCCTGTTGTAATCGTGGGTATAAATATCCCGGTAGTTTGTACATAGAAGCTCTCTCTCACAATACAATACACAAATCAATCTACTTTCGGCGCATCGCCAACCCTCGCAAGAGGTTAATCTTGACGAGTTCTTGCTTCCCCAGAGCAGAGGTAAGAACTCGTGCCCGACGATCTGCATCGTCGGGGTTAGCGTGTCGCTTTAGGCACGTTAAGCCTCGATGATGTGATCGTCGTTTATCATGCTTTGGGTGATTTTCGTAAGTGTATTAATTATGCTTCATCAGCGATCTACTCGTTTTAGGGTTTATTGCCGACGGCGGTTTAATTATTATGCTTGGTTAAATCTTTCAATGCATCTACCATCCCCAAAATCGGCCGACGACTTGATTTTCTTTGTGTTAAGTCTCAATTCACACTTTGAGTTGCTATCGACCTTAGTCCTGTTTTGAGATCTAACCCAAAGCCTGTCTTCGATCGTAATTAAGGATAGCGCCGGGGTTTCAGCCGGTTTTATCTAGTACATGTAAATTATCATAATGTTTTTATATGTATTTGCCATTTGTATGGGTAGATTGACAAATATAAATACATTTGTTATAGGTTATTCTTTAGGGTTTGCCTGTGATTGATATATTTATATAAGTCGATTGTTTCATACAAGTTTGCATTAGAGTATTAGCTAGTGCACTTTTCTCTTTTATCCCTCATCGGCCGATGCTGCTAATTGACATTAACATGTTGATGAAGGCCGATGAGGTTAGATCTATACTCTGATTTTGTTTCATCATAATCACAAGTGAGCCGATATAGCTTTGTCCTATCGGCTAGGTCATGACAATGCAACATCGGCCTATCGGTCGATCGACCATTGTTTTCTAACATGGTTTATTTGTTTCTTGTTGATTGCAGATCAAATCAACTGGCACGCCCTACACGCACCTAGGCAAGCCATTGGACCTGCACTGGAGTAAAGCAAACCTCCCAGGCCGCCGTGGAAACGTAGAACCCGTTTTGTTGCGAGGCGGGTCTAAATTCTGCGCCAACACGCTTTTGGCATGCCCAGTGGGACAAAAGAACGCAAGCTTCGCGACAACAAGAAGAC
Source organism: Oryza officinalis (assembly GCA_008326285.1). Lineage (NCBI taxonomy): Eukaryota > Viridiplantae > Streptophyta > Magnoliopsida > Poales > Poaceae > Oryza > Oryza officinalis. Next base: position 11,240,776 of record BDMV01000005.1, read on the forward strand.
TACTTCGAGATGTCAAAGCAGGCTGAGATCTCCGAGGAGAACGTCGTCTCCGTGACCGTCGACCAGCTCAACGAAGAGCAGAAAGCCGAGATGGACAAGCTGGTCGAGCAGTTCCAAAACATGTACCTGCAGACATACTCTAGGACTTGGCAAGGCACCCTTATCCAAAAATCTAAGGTGGTAATGCCGAGCCCTGGAGATGGAGCCAGCACGTCGGCAGCAGCCCATGACCACGCCGTCAAGACCGAAGAAAACGCTACGCCGACATTGCAAGACCGAATCGACTCCGCAGTTCATTCTGCGCTAGTCAACCAGTCAGGGGTCCTGGTAAACACATTGACCAATACGATCAACTCGGTCCTAGATGGGTCAATCCACCAGTACAAGCCTCAAGGGCCTATTTACCTGCCAGAAAATAAGTTCCCTGCCTATCGGACTTTGAGGAATGACCTGAGCGCGGCTCCACAGCTGACGGCGCCGATGCTACCCCCATCGGCGCAACCGACAACAACCTTGCCACTGGTCCTCACCAGTCAGTCGGGAGGAAGCCCTCAGCATATCACGGAGGAGCAATATGCCCAATGGACGAAGGGGAAGCAACCAGTGATCGAGCCGATGCAGCTGTTAAGACTATGAACATTTTAAAGTTGTGAGCTGTACTCTTTTCCTTTCTAGGGTTTTCTCACGAGGTGTGAGTTTTTACCTAGAAAGGTTTTTAACGAGGCAGCCATTGCACTAAGCAGCTGACTGAATTCCACTTAATGGGTACTGAACTTGTGAATTGTGAAGTTGTGAAGTTGCTGATTGTGATTGTGAAGTTGTGATTGGGTACTGAATTCCATTGCACTTGCTGATTGTGAAGTTGTGACTGAATTTCACTGAATGGGTACTGAACTTGTGAATTGTGAAGTTGTGAAGTTGCTGATTGTGATTGTGAAGCTGTGATTGTGAAGTTGTGATTGGGTATTGAATTCCATTGCATTTGCTGATTGTGAAGTTGTGATTGTGAATTGAATTGTGACTTGTGGTCAATCTGAATTTTGAATGTTGAAATTTGTATTTGTTGTGAAAAAAATCTAAATTGAATGTTGAAATCTGAATTGAATTGTGACTTGTGAAGTCCAATTTGTATTTGTATTTGGTCAATCTGCTATTTATTTGCAAGTCGTGCCTGGGCCGGCACGGGCACGGTGGGCTGGCCGTGCTTTCAGGCCGGCACGGCACGGCCTGCGCCTTATTGGGCCATGCCTGGGCCATAGGTTCTGCTTACGGGCTGGCCCGGCATGGCACGAAAATCATGTCGGGCCGTGCCGGCCCGACATGCCTTGGGCCGTGCCTTAGTCGTGCCCGGGCCGTGTCGGGCCGGGCTGCCCATACGATAGGGCAAGGCTACCAGCAGTATACGATGGGGCAGTACGACACGCAGAACTTGAATCACCACTACCAGCCGTACTCCCCCAGACAGTATCATGCGGAGGGGCTGCAACAATCCTACCAGCAAGACCTCCCGCATCGGCCCGCAGGGTACTGGGCCGACATGATAGCCGAGGTGATGCGAGATCAGTTCGGCTTGAAGCCTAAGGAAAGTTCTACAGTGTATCGGCATCCATATCCCGAGGAGTTTGACAAAGTGCCACTGCCAAGCCGATACAAAATCTCGGATTTTTCCAAGTTTTCGGGGCAGGACAACGTCTCGACATACGAGCACGTGAGCCGATTCCTAGCACAGTGCGTGGAGGCATCGGCCATAGAGGCGTTGAGGGTGAGGTTTTTCCCTCTGTCCCTGTTAGGGTCTGCATTTACATGGTTTTCGTCTTTACCCTGCAATTCCATCAGAGGATGGATAGATTTGGAAAAGCAGTTTCATAGGTACTTTTATAATGGCATGCAAGAGATGAAGCTGTCTGATCTTACTGCCATCAGGCAACGACTGGATGAATTAGTCCCTGAGTACATTCAAAGATTTAGGGACATAAGGAACAGGTGTTACAGNGATTGCAGATCAAATCAACTGGCACGCTCTACTTACGACTAGGCAAGCCATTTGGACCTGCACTGGAGCTAAGCAGATCTCCCAGGCCGCCGTGGTAACGCGGAACCCGTTTGGTTGCTGGACGGGTCGAAATTCTGCGCCAACAGGCAGTACGACACGCAGAACTTGAATCACCACTACCAGCCGTACTCCCCCAGACAGTATCAAGCGGAGGGGCTGCAACAATCCTACCAGCAAGACCTCCCGCATTGGCCCGCAGGGTACTGGGCCGACATGATAGCCGAGGTGATGCGAGATCAGTTCGGCTTGAAGCCTAAGGAAAGTTCTACAGTGTATCGGCATCCATATCCCGAGGAGTTTGACAAAGTGCCACTGCCAAGCCGATACAAAATCTCGGATTTTTCCAAGTTTTCGGGGCAGGACAACGTCTCGACATACGAGCACGTGAGCCGATTCCTAGCACAGTGCGTGGAGGCATCGGCCATAGAGGCGTTGAGGGTGAGGTTTTTCCCTCTGTCCCTATTAGGGTCTGCATTTACATGGTTTTCGTCTTTACCCTGCAATTCCATCAGAGGATGGATAGATTTGGAAAAGCAGTTTCATAGGTACTTTTATAATGGCATGCAAGAGATGAAGCTGTCTGATCTTACTGCTATCAGGCAACGACTGGATGAATTAGTCCCTGAGTACATTCAAAGATTTAGGGACATAAGGAACAGGTGTTCAAGAGTGCCCTGCATGCAATGATGTAGAAGACTCCTATCAGGGCAGCTCGAGCAAGCAAGTGCATCGGCCAAACAAGCAGAGAAAGTCTGTACATGAGAGGCTAGGGCCGATGCACCATGATCACCAGACCAAGGACGAGGAGCAAGTCCAGAACCCCCAATGGTGCCCAAGCGACGTATTCAGCAAGACATAGAAACGGCGGGTTCAACAGCTAAGGAGGAAAGAGCAGATTCAAGAGCAACAAGCGACAATAGCCCATCGGCCGGCCAAGACTAAGAAGGAATCGAGAGTCAAATCTGCAATGGCCAAGGCCGATGAGGGCACCTCCAAGTCAGCTCAAGCTCCGGCGTCCGCGAAAGGTAAAGGCGTAGCATCGGCTTCTGTTAACATGGTTTTCATATTGCCAGCAGAGTACAGTGTGCAGACGACCGATGAAGCAGTAGCCGACGATGAGCAGTCCTCGGCTAGACTACAGTTGTCACCTGATCAAGCCGTGTTCAACAAGCCAGTCGACACTAGCTATAGGCACCTCCGACCGTTATACATCAAAGGGTTCATCAATGGGCGGCCGATGACGAAGATGCTGGTCGATGGCGGCGCGGCGATCAACTTGATGCCATACACAACCTTCAGGAAGCTTGGA
>BDMV01000005.1:11245586-11257369 GCA_008326285.1 Oryza officinalis
TCCTCGGAGATCTCGGCCTGCTTCGACATCTCGAAGTGGTGTTCTTGTTGTTGCGAAGCTTGTGTTCTTGAGGTCCCACTGGGCGTGCCAAAAGCGTGTTGGCGCAGAATTTAGACCCGCCTCGCAACAAAACGGGTTCCACGTTTCCACGGCGGCCTGGGAGATCTGCTTAGCTCCAGTGCAGGTCTAAAAGGCTTGCCTAGTCGTGTGCAGAGCGTGCCAGTTGATTTGATCTGCAATCAACAAGAAACAAGTAAACCATATCAGAAAACAATGATCGATCGGCCGATAAGCCGATGTCACATTGTTATAGCCCAGCCGATAGGGCAAAGCTATATCGGCTTACTCAAGATAATAATAAAATTGAACTGACAAAACAGATCTAATCTCATCGGCCCATGCTATCATGTGTATAGCAAATTGCTGGAATCAGCCGATGAGGATTTCATGAAGGTAAATACACTAGCTAATACTCTAGTGCAAACTTATACAAGCCAATCGGCCAATATAAATACACCAATCATAGGGAGATCTTAAGAATACCCTATAATCAATATATTTATATTCACCAATCCGCACATATAAGTGGCAAATACATGCAAAAACATAAATAATCACATGCATTAGGTAAGACCGGCTGAAACCTCGGTGCTATCCTTAATTACAATCGAAAGCAGGCTTTGTGTTAGATCTCAAAACAGGACTAAGGTCGATAGCAACTCAAAGTGTGAATCGAAACTTAACACAAAGAAAATCAAGCCGTCGATTGCTTTTGGGGATGGTAAATGCCTTAGATAATCTAAACGAGCAAACTAATTCAATCGTCGTCGGCAATAAACCCTAAAACGAATTAACTGCTGGCGAGATGGAATTAGAAAACCACATCAAGATTAGCTAGAACATGATAAACGATGATCACATCACCAGGGCTTAACGTGCCTAAAGCGACATGCTAGCCCCGACGATGTAGATCGTCGGGTACGAGTTCTTACCTCTGCTCTAGGGAAGCAAGAACTCGTCGAGAGTTAACCTCTTGCGAGGGTTGGCGATGCGCCGAAAGTAGATTGATTGTTGTTTGTGTGATTGATTGAGAGAGATTCTATGTACATGTTACCGGGATATTTATTCCCGAGATTACAACAGGGTCCTTATAGGACACGGTCTTATCTATAACTAACAAACAAGTCTTTGCGGTAGACTCTTGCCACAGATTAGATCTAAACCTACTTGATTTACAAGATACAATTGCCTAAAACCGAGCTTTATCTCTATTTGGCAACTTTCTTGAAGCTTATCCTAAGCCCACACCAAGCCCACGCTGACTCTGTCAACTTACAATCCGTATCGACCGATGACCACATCAAATCCGTATCGGCCGATACGCTCTTCCTGGTAACGCCTCTCCCAGTCCGATACGGTTACCGGGTCCGATATGAAACCTGGTCTGACTCCAACTCAATCCTTCTTCTCTGCTTCGGTTTCCTCTTTCCTTTCCAAGTCGATTACCAAAATCCGCTGTTAACACATGCCCCCCAATTCCGCTTCATTATATAATGTGGCGGAATTAGCTCCGAGGAACCCATCGACTTCTTTGCTAAGGCTTGACTAAAAACCGCGCAGATCCAGATTCGCATCCTTCCGCCGCCGATTCAGCAATCTCTTCGTGTTCTTCAACTCCGGCGACCCCTCGGCGTCCCATCAACATCAACCCCCTCAACAGCGACCCCTTCGACGACAACAATGGCCTCTGCTCCGTTCTACGCCTCCGAGATCCCTGTGGTAAGTCAATCCCTTCTAAATCCACATTCTCGCTTTTTCCGCCGATTTCTCCAAGTTAGGGTTTTTGCTCTTGGCCCCCGGGTCTTATTTTTTCATCGTTGTTCTGGTGACATAGGTCTTCAAAAACCAGATATTGATCCCTACCAACGACAAATCACATCGCTTCCTGCTAGGCCCCATGGGCGACTGCGACCCAACCTGGCTGATCAATGCCGAAACAGACAGAATCCCCTTTAGGCAGGCCAAGCCCAATGTCTCTTCGTGGAAACATACCTTCAGATCCTGGCCATCAAAGCTCAATGGGTACAGAACCTGGCACAAGAGGATCGCTGTAGCCAAACAAGTCCACTGGGACGAAATAGGAATCGGCGAATGCATCACTTTATCCCTGGCCGATACCAAGAAAAACGAGCCACTCATGTCAGTAGCCACTTATTTCTGGTCTAGCACCTTGAACTCCTTTTTGTTCAAACAAGGTCCGATGACCCCAACTCTGATTGATATCAAGATACTAACGGGATTGGACATTGATTCCGAGATCAATCCCTTCAGCCTCCTGGTAAACAGCAGTCACAAATTGAAAACCAAGAAAATTGGAGGCTGGTCTAGATATATCTCTGAACACATGGAACAAGGATCAGTCTTAGAAAGGGAACACGTGGCTTTCCTGACACTGTGGTTGGAAAGGTTTGTCTTCTGTGGATCGACCTGCGGCCCCACTACAAATTGTCAACATTTGGCTCAAGCTTTGGTCGACAAGAAGCAAATCCCCCTGGGCCGATACCTCTTGGGAGCTGTTTATCGGCTACTCCACATCTCCACCCAAGACTTAATGTTGAAGCAAACTGTGGCTCATGGAGGACCATGGTGGTTTATTCAGCTTTGGCTTACCATCCATACCAACACCATGGTTAATCGGCCTCCACTATCGGACTCCTGCTTCCCCTCAAAGTATGCCGATCACGAAGATCCCAGGACTAGAAGGTGCATGTCCTATGGGGAAGCGGCCTCCGTTTATCCTGGAGCAGATCAATCGGCCGAAGACATGTCTACATGGTTCATCCGATTCTACACCGGCCCTCCATTAGTTAGGATGGAGATGTTTGTCTACACCTCGGACCGAGATTTTGAACTCCCTGACGATCTTCAGTTGAGCTTGGTAAATGATGATATGGAGTCAAGGGAACTATTCATGATCGGCATCACCCCAGCCTGCTCCCAGTACGCATATTCCAAGGAAGAAGCACCAGCCTGTCCTACGAATTCTACAATCCAATGGTGGCTGCTAGACAGTGCGGGCTTGGACAACTCCCCATCAATTTATACCTTCATAGACTCCTAGAGAGCAGAGGTACAGTTCCATCGGCGTTGGTCATGAGCGAAGTACTAGAAGTTAAACTCCCAAATCTCGGCGACTGTGACCGCTTGCATTTAAGCGCCTTCGTTCATATCAGCTTCCAGGCATGGTGGCAAGAATGGGCTGCTCATATTTTCTACCAATCAGCCATATTCTATGTGACAGAACTTATCGAAGACATCAGCCCTCAGGTCCCCGATGGTCCGATTCCATCTGTAAGCAACAGTGGACAAGAAATCTTTTATCATCAAGCCTTAGCCCCATCAGGATCGACTATCCTGGAATCAATCATCGGCCAAACTGCCCCAAGGCTGACATCACTCCTCCAAGGTCCGATGACTAAGGAAAACCCCAAGAGGAAGGTGCCAGCAAGAAGCAAATCTCAGAAACCCAGCAAGAAGGCTAAGAGTGACGACCAGGCCGATCTTGAAGAGCTAGACCCCTCCATAGAAGAATTCCTCGATGAGCAAGTGATGGAAGAAGAGGTCGATGCAACAGTTGCTGATGCACTTGAAGAAGAAAACCCATCGGCCAAAACCACCAAGGAGCCATCGGCAAAAACCACTGTGACTCCGCCAGCTGATGACCAAGGCGATGCCCCCCAACCAAAAAGGACCAGACATGCAGTTCGCAAGGTCAATACAATCCCTTCTTTGCATTTACATAATCCCCTTCTACTGTTATACTTTATCTTGATATCCTTTTCAGGCTGCGGTGTCATCTGTGCTGAAGGAGAGAACTCGATCGGCCCCTTTACCAAGAACCAAAAAGGCAACTTTACAAAGGCGCGAACGAGGCAAGGCATGATTGAGGACTTCTTCTCCTTCTCCACCACCCTCTCCGACTGTTTCGGTAAGAGTTGATTTTTGCATTATCTCACTAATCACATAGATCTATTTACCAATTTCTTGCTTTTGCTCCAGCCTAGGGTTCCATCACCTGCACCACATCGGCCAACCCCCTCGCCTACTGCTTCAACACAGCAAAAGGAAGCCGATGCAAGCACCACCGATGCTCCAACACGGGTAACCAAGATTACTCTCAACCCCTTTTTGCTGATTCTCGCTTGACAAGGCTAACCTCGACCCACCTTGATATCTGCAGAACCTAGCCGATATGTTCTCTTTTGATATCGGCCAGTTTCTTGATGATGAGGACAAAGAGCCACCCACCACAGCCAAGGCATCAATCTCTGATGATCTGAAGAACCGGCTGACCGACATTGCCAATCGGCTGGAGTCCTCATTGGAGTTCTTGGTGGAAGATTGCACCCCCATCAGGGTCAGGGTACAAAAAATTCAAGATGAACTGCCTGAAGACCTAATGGAGATTCTAACACCGGCCATCTTCTTGGAGCAATATCGATTCAAACTTAATAAGGCGAAAGAAAGACTTGCGGAGCGACGAGAACGTGAACAACTGGAATCGGCCCTGTCCGCTAGCAAGGCTCAAGTCAATGCTGACAAGACCAAGTTGGACGAGCTAGCTGTGGAGCCGATTATCTTGAAGAACAGACTCAAAGAACTTCATCGCCTCGAAGAAGAGCTAGAATCAAAGCTGGAAGCCACGCGCCAAGAAATCCAAGAAGTCGAAGCCGGGATAGTTGCATCACCCAAGGCTATAGAAGACCAGACGACAAAGCTAAAGGCATCGGCCAATTACCTTGCAACCCTGAGCAAATCATTGAAGCCAATCCGAGGGTCGACGGCCGATGCCGCCCAAGCCATAGAAGATATTGAACAAATTCGCCGTAGAGCCATCGCAACTATTGCAGATTTCATAGGGTGATGTGACATATTTTGTCTTTATATTGTGTAAACACAAATCTTATCGGCCAAGCAGCCGAATTTGATCTGAATAAATCTAGATAAATTCCTTGAAGAAATTCCAGCCTGAAACTTGTTTTTGAAGTCCATCTTGTAAACAGATATCCCTTTACTATAATTAATCTCATCGTCCAGGAGGCCAAAGTCTTTGAAAAATTGCTTGAAAGATTCCTTGAAAAATTCCGCTGAAAAATTCCTTGAAAAATTCCGTGCTCGTATATATATATGCCCCCCAAATTTTAGAAGATGAGGGCTCATGTTGTAAAATTTGAACTAAGGACGATAGTATATATCGGCCATCTAAAGACGATGCATAGCACATCGGCTATAATCATAAATCGGCTGGAGGGCCGATCATGAGTCGATCCATAGGCTCGGATAATACCTCTTTAGATACTTGCCGTTGAGAGCTCTGCCATAAACTTTTCCATCCAATCCTTTGAGCAAATAAGCATTATGGGGAGCACATCGATGAATCTGAAAAGGACCTTCCCGATTAGGTGACCACTTGCCGAATTTGTTATCATGAGAACCAATCGGCATTATTAATTTCCAAACAAGATCCCCTTCCTCAAACGACTTGGCAACAACTTTTTTATTATAATGACGAGCAACTCGATCTTTATCACGCTTTATTTTCTCCAATGCCCGCAGTCGAACGTGTGCCAAATCGTCCAGCTCATCAACCATAAGGTTATGATACTCATCGGCTGTCAAGTCGTCTTGCAAGGCAATTCTCCTTGAGCCGATGTTGGTCTCCCATGGCAGCACAGCTTCATGCCCATAAACCAGCTGATAAGGCGGCACTTGAATTGCACCATGACAAGCCATCCGATACGCCCAAAGGGAATCGGCTAGCGTGGTGTGCCACCGTCTCGGCTGTTCATCGATTTTCCTCTTGATCAACTTGATTAAAGTCTTGTTAGAAGCTTCTGCCTGCCCATTAGCTTGCGCATAATATGGAGAAGAATTCAATAATTTAATGCCCATACTCTCAGCAAACTGCACAAACTCATCGGACACGAAGATTGATCCCTAATCTGTAGTCAATGTCTGTGGAAGTCCAAACCGATATATTATATGCTCTTTGACAAACTGAATTGCGTCCTTGGAATCAACCTTCTTGAGGGGAACGGCCTCAACCCACTTCGTGAAGTAATCTGTAGCCACCAGTATATACTTGTGTCCCTTGCTTGATGGCGGCTTTATTTGACCGATCATATCTATGCCCCATCCACGAAACGGCCACGGCTTTATGATTGGATGCATAGCCGATGCCGGTGCTCTCTGAATTGCTCTAAATTTCTAACAATCTTGACATCCCTTATAGTACTTGAAACAATCCTCTAGCATTGTTGGCCAAAAATATCCAACGCGCTTTAAAAGCCATCTCATTTTATGGGCCGATTGATGTGTGCCACAAATCCCTTCATGGACCTCGCTCATGACAACTTTGGCTTCTTCAATACTTAAGCATTTGAGCAAGACGCCATCAATCGTCCGATAATACAGATCATCTTCCAGTAAGACATAACGTAAAACTTTATATTTCATTCTTCGTGACGCCGATTGAGAAGGATTTCTCAAATACTCAATGATATCAAACCTCCAGTCATCGGCATCCACGGTGGCAACCTGAATCTGAACATCTTTAGTCATCGGCCTGTATCTCAATGCCCCTTGAGCTAAATCATTGGCTTCGAAGTTCTGCTTCTTGGGTATATGCCTCATCGTCACAACTTTGAAAGCTTGTAGCAACTCCTTGCACTCCTCATTGTAAACTCTGAGAATATCATTCTTACATTCATAATCCCAGAAAGTTGATTAATGACCAGCTGTGAATCACCAATGATCTCTATGGAATCGGCCTCAACCTCGTGTAATAACTACAAGCCTTTGAGAACAGCCTCATACTCTGCTTGATTATTTGTATAATAAGGCTTGATAGTAAATGCAAACTCGAAGCTTGCCCCCCGAGAGGATATGATGACTAGGCCGATACCGCACCCATGTCTGCAAACAGACCCATCAAAATACAATGTCCATGACACAATATCTGAATACACAATTGAGTCATCTCTGTGCTGAACAATAAAATTGGCCAGGGCTTGTCCCTTGATCGCTTTGGCCGATTCGTATCGCAAGTCGAACTCTGTTAAGGCAAAAATCCACTTCCCAATTCTTCCTTTCAATACGGGGGCCGATAACATGTATTTCATCACATCGGCCTTACTTACCACAATGCACTCATTGGAAAGTAAATAATGCCTCAACTTAGTACATGAAAAATATAAGCACAAACAGAGTTTCTCCACTGGCGTGTACCTTGTCTCGACGTCCAGCAACCTCCTGCTGAGATAGAAAATAACTCGCTCTTTGCCGTCAATATCCTGAACCAAGACAGAGTCGATAGACTTCTCATCGGCCGATAGGTACAGCCTGAACGGAACTCCCTTCTATGGAGGAATTAGAACTGGTGGGGAGCTCAAATATTCCTTGATGTCGTCCAGCGCCTTCTGCTGCTTATCACCCCATGTGAACTCTTGATCGTCTTTATCTTCAATAACGGAGTGAACGGCTCTATTCTTCCTGACAGGTTCGATATAAAGCGCCGGACAAAATTGATTTTGCTGAGTAGAGATTGTAACTTGGTCTTGTTCGTCAGAGGCTTGATTTTCTTTAGAGCATCGATGTTCTTCTGTGTAATCTCAATTCCTCTTTCGTGGACCAAGAAAACCAAAAACTGACCGGCCGATACGCCGAAGGCACACTTGTTAGGGTTCATTTTTAAGCCATACTTCCTCGCTCTTTCAAGTACCTTGCGTAAATCGGCCAAGTGCGTATCATACTCTCTTGACTTCACGACGACGTCATCGATATAAACTTCAATCAAAGAGCTGATAAGATCATGAAAAATATAATTCATGGCCCTCTGATAAGTAGCTCCAGCGTTCTTCAAGCCGAAGGTCATAACAACCCACTCGTACAGGCCGATCGCCCCCGGGCATCGGAAGGCTGTCTTGTGAATATCTTCCTCGGCCATGAAAATCTGGTTGTAGCCTGCGTTCCCATCCATGAAGTTGATAACCTTGTGTCCAGACGCGGCATCGACAAGCAAATCGGCCAAAGGCATAGGGTACTCATCTTTTGGTGTTGCTTTGTTCAAGTCTCTGAAGTCGATACATACCCTAAGCTTGTCATTTTTCTTCATTACTGGAACTATATTGGAGACCCATTCTGTGTATCGGCAAGGTCTGATAAAGTTGGCATCGTAAAGTCGTGTGATCTCTGCCTTGATAGCTTCGTACATATCGGCCTTAAATCTCCTAGGAGCTTGCTTAAATGGCCGATAGCCTGGTTTGATTGGTAGCTGATGTTCTACAATCGATTGGCTTAATCCTGGCATCTCATGATATTCCCATGCAAAACAATCCACGAATTCTTCCAAAAGATTTATCAAATCATTTTTATATTCCTGTGGCAGGTTAGCACTTACATACATCGGCCTAGGCTTATCACCTATTCCTATATCAACCTCTTCAAGTTCATCAGCCGACGTAAAACCTTGTCCCAACTTGCCATCTAGCTCGTCCACTGCATCATCTGTGTAGGGACTAGCTTGCTCGTCTTGAACGGTGGACGGCGCATCTTTGCTAAAGTAACTGCTTGTCTTGATCTTCAATCGTCTCGATGTCGCAATCAGTTACCTTGAGGAAATCGATGTCCCAGACTCGCCCGGACAAGCAGTCGATTCCCTCCATTTCCCATACTGCGAGATCGGCATTGGCCACGTGTACTGACCGATCGGCCTGCACGATCTCAACCTGGTCCCCTTGCCATTGTATGAGGCATTCGTGCATTGTTGAAGGGACGCAACAGTTTGCGTGGATCCAATCCCGTCCCAACAACTAGCTGTAGGAACCCTTTTCGTCGAAGACGAAGAAGGTGGTGGGTATCGTCTTGCTGCCCACGGTGAGCTCCACGTTTAGAACCCCCTTCGCGTCGGACGCGTTGCCACCAAAATCCTTGAGCACCATGTTGGTCTTGATAAGGTCTTCAGGTACTTTTCCAAGCTTCCTGAAGGTCGTGTATGGCATCAAGTTGACCGCCGCGCCACCATCGACCAGCATCTTTGTCATCGGCCGTCCATTAACGAACCCTTTGATGTATAACGGCCGGAGGTGCCTATAGCTGGCGTCGACTGGCTTGTCAAACACGGCTTGATCGGGTGACAACTGTAGTCTAGCCGAGGATTGCTCATCATCGGCTACTGCCTCATCGGCCGTCTGCACGCTGTACTCTGCTGGCAATATGAAAACCATGTTAACAGAAGCCGATGCTACACCTTTACCTTTTGCGACCGCGGAGGCTCGAGCTGTATTGGAGGTGCCCTCATCGGCCTTGACCACCGTAGATTTCACCCTCCATTCTTTTTTAGTTCTGGTGGACCGATGGGCTATTGCCGCTTGCTGCTCCTGGATTTGCTCCTTCCTCCTTAGCCTCTGAACCCGCCGTTTCTGTGTCTTGCTGAATACGTCACTTGGGCACCATTGAGGGTTCTGGACTTGCTCCTCGTCCTCGTTCTGGTGATCACGGTGCATCGGCCCCAGCCTGTCGTGTACAGACTTCCTCTGCTTGTTCGGCCGATGCACTTGCTTGCTCGAGCTGCCCTGATAGGAATCTTCTACATCGTTACACGCAGGGCACTCTTGGATAGATGGCAGCCTCATTCCTTCGTTCCAGCAGAAACGGAAAAACTCACACTCCCAATGAGGGTCGTAGGAGTTATCTTGATCGGCTTGGTCCTGTGCTTGTTTCTCCCGCCTTCGCTGGTATTTTCTAATCAGGCCTTCTGAGGTCTGATAAGGTCGCTTGCCGGTCTGATGGCCACCGCCGCCGGCCCTGTCCGCTCGCACCATGTTGACTGGGAACGGGTGTCCTTCTATCTTCATCGGCCTTTTAGCATCATCGATCTTGATTCTGCCTAGCTCGATGGCCGATTGGATCTGTTGTCGGAAGATCTTGCATTCATTGGTATGATGAGAATAAGTGTTATGTCACTTGCAATATCTCCTCTTCTTAATTTCTTCGGCCGATGGGAGTGTATGACCTACTGACAACTGAATCTGCTTTTCTTGCAATAGTAAGTCAAATATTTTGCCGGCCTTATTGATGTCGAAGTCGTATTTGTCCTCCTTGTCGCCTTTTTTGGCCCATTGGCATGTCGTCGGCTTCTTCATCCGGGCCCACTCAGCTAGATCGACGTCGACGTCTTCTTCATCGTCTTCATCGGAGGTGTACTGATAAATTGTATTAATTTTCTTCGCAAACTTCTTCGCCTCCTGAAATCGTTGCTCGTGGGCCGATACCCGTTGTGCTAACTGCGCTAGGCTGTCGAATTCCTGAGAGGAGAACCTCTCTCGTATCGGCCCTAGTAAACCTTGGAACGCCAAGTCGGCGAGCTGTGAATCGGTCAGGCTGAGGCTGTAGCACCTGTTCCTTATGTCCCTGAATCTTTGAATATACTCTGGGACCGATTCATCCACTCGTTGCCTGATGGCAGTCAGATCGGACAGTTTCATCTCTTGCACGCCGTTATAGAAATACCTGTGGAACTGCTTCTCCAAATCTATCCATCCTCTGATGGAATTGCAGGGTAAAGATGAAAACCATGTAAACGCTGACCCTGACAAGGACAGGGGAAAAAACCTCACCCTCAACGCCTCAATGGCTGATGCCTCCCCGCACTGTGCTAGGAATCGGCTCACATGCTCGTACGTCGAGACGTTATCCTGCCCCGAAAATTTGGAGAAATCTTGGATTTTGTATCGGCTTGGCAGTGGCATTCTGTCAAATTCCTCGGGGTACGGGTGCCGATACACCGTAGAACTCTCCTTAGGCTTCAAGCCAAACTGATCTCGCATCACTTCGGCTATCATGTTGGCCCAGTACCCTGCGGGCCAATGCGGGAGGTCTTGCTGGTAGGATTGTTGCAGCCCCTCCGCTTGATACTGTCTGGGGGAGTACGGCTGGTAGTGGTGGTTCAAGTTCTGCGCGTCGTATTGTCCCGTGGTATACTGCTGGTAGCCTTGCGGCACGTTGTAAGCAGACTGAGGTGGAGGGTTGCCAGGCATGGGGATGTGAGGCTGTCCGGCCGATGGCGGGTTGACAAGAGCTTGCTGCATCGGCTCGACCACTGGTTGCTTCCCCTTTGTCCATTGAGCATATTGCTCCTCCGTGATGTGCTGGGGGCTGCCTCCCGCCTAGTTGGTGAGGACCAGCGGCAGGTTTGTTGGTTGCACCGATGGGGGTGGTATCGGCGCTGTCGGCTGAGCCGTGCTCAGGTTGTTCCTCAGGGTCCGATAAGCAGGGAACTTATTTTCTGGCAAGAAAATCGGCCCTTGAGGCTCGTACTGGTGGATCGACCCATCTAGGATCGATTTGACCGTATTGGTCTATGTGCTCACTAAAATCCCCGACTGGTTGACTAGCGCAGAGTGAACTGCAGAGTCAATTCTGTCTTGCAACGTCGGCGCCGCGGTATCTTCGGTCTTGACGATGTGGTCGTGTGCCGCCGCCGACGTACTAGCTCCATCTCCAGGACTCGGCATTATCACCTTAGACTTCTGAATCAGGGTGCCTTGCCGAGTCCTAGAATATGTTTGCAGATACATATTCTGGAACTGCTCGACCAGCTTCTCCATCTCGGCTTTCTGCTCTGCGTTGAGCTGGTCGACGGTTACGGAGACGACGTTCTCCTTGGAGATCTCGGCCTGCTTTGACATGTCGAAGTGGTGTTCTTGTTGTTGCGAAGCTTGTGT
>BDMV01000005.1:11257469-11270537 GCA_008326285.1 Oryza officinalis
TCTCGATCTTTGCAAGCATCGAGTTCAGCCTTCACTTGCAGTATCACCCTACATTCGACCAAAGAGTGCTGAGATGTCTTATGGATCAAACACCAGGTGTCGTATTTGGAGGAGGTTTCCTTTTTAGCATCTGGCCCCCAGCAGATGTCTGGGGTTTAGTCGCTTTAGGAATTCTTTGGGGCGTTGAAGTCGTCGCATTCCTCTTCTCTGACTGGACGGGAGGAATAGCTGATGAAAAAGTGTTTTTGTCTGTCCTCGCTGCTCTATTCTCGATCCCAGTTGGTTTTAGGAATGGAAAGATTGGAACTACGACGAAGACATGGAAGATGATGGATCCGACCTGAGTCCAAACGAATGCCGGCTGAGTAGGATCTCCCAGGCCAGGACGAGTACGGACATTGTTGTCGGAAAGCCTTGAACTTGAAGTCATCTCGGCAAAACCTTGAGCACCAAGTTCCCCTACCTGGCGCGCCACTATCGACGGTGTAGATCGCGACTATGGTATTTGTAGAGTATGGGGTCGTTGGTACAAGAATCTACACAAAACAGGTTCAAGTACACAAAAGACAAGGATTATACTGGTTCAGGCCCATCGGAAGGTAATAGCCCTACTCCAGTTTATATTGGGATTATGATGAAAACCACAGAGATTGCAATAGAGAATAACAGAAACGTAAAGTACCGACGAGATCCCTATCGAGAACAACTCGACGAGATCCATGCGACGATTTGTCTTCAAGTCCTCCGGATTGCCTCTGCTATGGTGGTGGCTTGTAATATGATTCAATGATCTCGTACCTCTTGGGGGGCTTTGTATTTATACCGCAGACTGCCTTGGTCTCCAAGTAGAACTCAGAGAGTACTTTTAGCCTACAAGATCACAGAGATTGTATCCTCCTGAATAGGACTCTAACACCTTTTATTCAGGATACAATTTAGCCAAATTCCATAATATTAAGGTAACATTCCCGTATACTAGGGGTATGTCATATCCGTATACTTCATGACCCCAAGGATAGGAGGTATGCCTTATCCATAACCCTGACATCTGTCGACTGTTGTTCTTGCCTCCATGGTTGCGTGTCCTCGCTATGTTGTTAGGCGCGCCGTCTTCACCACCGGCTTGCCTCAGCCGCTGCTGACTGGTTTCCTCGTCTTCACGGCTACGCATCTCCGTCACCATTATTGCGCAACTTCATCTTCACAGTCAGTCACCTTTGCTGCTGCCAATCGTCTTCATCACCGGCAATCTATGTTGCCTCTGCTTCGTCAGCTTCGCTACTTCACCAACCTCGACGTCTTTGAGAACCTCGACACCTCGGCATGTGCCACCAGATACAACGTCACGTTAATCTACTACAACAAATGGTGCTCCAATTCTCAAATTTTTTACTCGGGCATTCTCAACACGTATCCTCTCTCAAACAATGGCTACTCACGACAAGAAGCTATAGTTCGTGACTCTATGTTCAGTTGTTTTTCAGCTAAGCATAGAGTCGAGGCCTACACAAACACAAGAGTAAAATTTGACAAGCATTATGTCAACGAGTTCAATGAAATCAACTTCGGGAGTCATCAGCTTCGTCTTCGCTCCAGAGCAGGCTTTCTACTTCAATAAGTTCAACATTCTCATCGACAACTTTGGCTCTTAGCTGATGCCATGGTCTACTCGTATTCATCAACCAATCAACTCGGATTCGACGAGTTGGACAGCAGCTCCAACATCTATTTTCCTCCACGTGGAGTATTTTCAATAACTACAACACCAAGTTCTACTGTCATTGTTGCAAATCAAGAGGTGTTGCATCAATCTTCGCCACGCACGCACTAACGTCAAGACAACTACCCGAGCTTGGACATCTTCTCAACAGTTTATTATCATTAACGTCACCATTGACACCTTCGCTGTCGGCATTACCTTCATCTCCGGTCAATTATTGCCAGCCAACACTATTGCAACAATAGGCCATGCAGCTGTCGAATTCTTTTCTTAGTCAACACATTGCGGGCATGCATGAGGATATATTATGCTTGTTCCATTGCCTCACTACGTACTCTTTCCAGATATGTACAACAGGAATTTATCGCCATAAGCTTATTTCCTACGTCCAAGGTCTGGATCAGTCATTATTCCCCACGAGGGTCACAACCTGAGTTTTTGCGCCAGTCGGGATCCAATTATCACATTTACTTCGGTACACTACATGAGGGATAACCACTTGGATCAGAAGCCACTTAGATGAGATGCGCTCGGTCTATATCACCCGGGAGATTTATTACTTGGGAACAAATTAATAGGCATGCTAGACACGTCATATTTTAAGGGTATCAATGGGTATATTTCGGGCTTTATCCTAATATGTTTGCAGCTCATATTTTCAGGTGTGGTCTGTCACGTACCTTTAGGGACAGGCATATTTGCTTTTGGTAATATGCGCGTGACTAAGTGTCCAATACCGTAAAATCCTTTTTTCTTAGTTGTTACATAACTGGTACAATGCAATTTAAAAAGGTGGCAAATATTGAAGCTTTATATATAGCTATCATATTAACTTTTTTATAAAAGTTAAGAGTTGTTTGGTTTATTAATAAAGCAGTTGATTGAATAATATATCACTTCTTTGGGCCACATATGTGTCTATATTTTCTAAACGACCAGTATTATGGCTTTAGGCTAATTATAATATTTTTTTGTCATTATAGACGATTGGTAAATCTGTTTATGAGTATTATTGACTCAGATTTTATACCACATATGTCATATATTTTTTAGGTGTGGTGAAGCCGTGTGTTTTATAGGGACTTCAGCATACTTGTTTTTGTGATATGCGCACGGTCTTAACCTAATACCTTAAAAATTTCTTTACTCGCTGCAAAACGGTTTTTTATTAAAGCCATTTGCTATGCAATTTGTAAAGGTGACCAATAACATGCTTTCATGGTCTTTTATAAACTGGCTTCTTTTTCATAAGAGTCGGGCACTATTTGGTATTATTTTCAAAGACGTAGTTGGCCTAGTGCTACGCACATTCTATACACGGTTGGCCTAGCGCTACATGATTCTTTTTTATAAAGTCTCAATTGGCCTTAAGCTATGCGTATTGTATTTTTAAGACGTGATTTTCCTAGGGATACACGCATTATATTGTTAAGCCGTGGTTGACCTAGAGCTACACGCATCATATTTTATGCAGTCAGTATATTACTTGGGTCATGTTACTCGAGGATTCATACCGCATATGCTGTAAATTAATATTAAGTCACTTGGCTAGCTAAAATTATAGTTTTTGACTATATGTTTAGTTGTTTCTCAACTAATCACATAGTCGGGGGCTACACCTATTAGGTGCATCTATTCGATGCACCTACTTATTTAATCTTTTTGATGAGCTCTCCACAGCCTCTTTGCAAGATATCAACAGGGAGGACTCAAGAAGTAAGCACTCAGGAAGCCTTCGCAGGGAAGATTGAAGCACTCGGTATTAGTCATCAACCACGGAGAAGACTACAACTCGACTGTAAGGACTCGGGGGCTACTGTGGAGAATTTGGGTACCAGATACCTACTTGGCCTCCATATTTGACTAGAGATAAAAGGTAAGCCGTATCCATGTATTATGTAATAGAGTAGGACTCGGTCGCAGAGTTGCCTTTGTTCTATGGCAGGGCTTAGAGTCTTGGTTGAATACTACCATGTAATAGATTAGGAAACTGATGTCGTATCTGGTTAAGTTTTTCTCTTTGTAACCCTACTCCCCAATCTATATAGGATGGACATCGGATCGTCAGATCAATATACACCCGATGGATACAATTTCCAAACAGAAGTAGGATATTACCTTTCATCGAGAGGGTCTGAATATGTCTAAATCCTTATTTTTCGCATTCATCCATTTTAAGCCTCGTGCGCTACCCCTTTTATTAAACCAAACTATTTTTGTGAATCTATGGTCTATAACACCTTCTTTCATGTTTATATGTTAAAAGGAGTTGCATCCAGCTTACAATTTTCCTTGTTATTGCTTGTGCTATTATAGTACCTTTTGCAGCATCTCATCTATATTATTGCAGGAATTATATGCAAAGTTAAACGTCATGCGAGCACTGCGGCATATATGTTTGTTAGTAGGGGAAGGTTTGCTACATTCCTACTGATGCGGTTTACAGAAACAGTCATACTGTGTCTGTCAGAGGACCAGAGATTTTGGGAAGAGATTGAAGAGGGACCAAGGGCTATGGGTCCCCTTGGACTTCAGCAGGTGAGCTCCTCTTTTTCTTCATCTGATCTTATGACACCAACTATTATTCTTATTATTTTCACCTTCCTTTACAGTTCTACCTGGATATGCAATTTGTGATTCTTTTCGGGCAAGGCCGTCTCTTATCTCTGCATATACATCAAGTGATACTGAAAATCGTTGATAGAGCGATGGCAGCATTTTTCTGCTACTGGAATGAACCCTGATAGGTTACATTACTTTCATGGTTAATAAACCTTTTCGACCCAACTGTTTTTAGTAGAAAGTGCTATAATATTTATGCACTTTGTGCTGCAATAGCAAGCAGGAGCATATGCGTATTTTGCTTCATTTGTTACACTTGTATTATAGATTTATCACATGTCAGAAATTGAATGACGTAGGATATTAATTATGAAATTCCTGGTTTTGTCTAAATTGGATGCCTCCTTCCAAGCAAACGATTGCCGCAAAACATGTTGTGGTCGATAATGTTTCCAAGCAACATACAACCATCTCTGCACAGGGTAATCGCAAAAGCAAACATGCTGATGTGGTAATGCCAGTTATCAATGTATTTGTTGTGGTAGGTACAAGTGTTGGGTTTGAATGTTTGTCTTAAAAACAATTCATGCCGTTATGCATACTTGTTACAACCGCCTCTTAACTTTCAATCTTCTCCATTGCAACACAGCCTTGCACCCTTGCGTTGCATATTGCAATGGCAGGAAAAAGAATAGCCAGATATGAGCTTACAGGCAAACAGAAATTACCAAGTGGAGTACAATTTCAACGGCACAAAAGTTAACACCGATAATATTTCAGTGTAAGAACACTAGATTGATCCATGTTCATTACATACTGGACTGCCAAAACATTAAGCAATAAACAAACAAGTTTCACGGAATTTAGGGAAAACATGCCCCATTTATACAGCCTATAACAAAGATACTTCGCTAGAGATGTATGCGCCATATATAATTCACCCAGAGTTTCACATACTATCACCATAAAATATTTCCATATCTCCCAATTCGCTCCAACATTTTCCGATTGTACTGCGCTATGATTCCAGTCCAACTAACCTTCACTTGCAGCACATAAGGGCCTTTCTTCCGAGTGCATTCTTCATTATAATGTCCTAGAACAAACTTAAAACATGCAACTTTACAGCCACCCTCAAACACACAAACTTTGAGCACCAGCTTGTCTTTAAACAGGACAGCTACTATATTACGAGTTAATGTAACATGTCCATCATTCCTAATAGTTGTCTCTGTCCCTTCCACTCTGCTGTCATATAAGATGATCTCATTTTCAACATTCCCAGTAGTCCAAGCACTTACTGTACCGGTGAAATTCGACAGCCCCTCCAAGAAATTGACAGCAAGGGTAGCTTGCACAGCATAAGGAACAGGTGTCTAGATAAACGCCACTCTACTCATGAAACTTTCTAGTTCTAAAGTCATGAGTGGCCTTTCATAAGCGACGGCATCATGTTCTATGAAACCTTTGCTGAAATCTTTGTCAGTAGCCCCATCCCCCTTAATCTTCAAATTGAACTCAAAATACATGGAACCTTTGGTAGCAAGCCCTCTCTTTGGGCCTGTAAGAGTTAGTGTATCCTCCTGCACGTACATAGATTTAATGAAAAGCATGTCACTCATAATTCAGATGATGTCAAGAATGTGTTAGAGAAGAGGAACGAATCGGATACAGACCGGCGAGGTGATGAGTTGGGGATGGTCCCTATCACGCCTGAACAAATAGACACATCTGTAGTCCTGCTTATCCCTCGCCAGCACAGTTCCAAAGATGCTGATGGGGTAACCTGCATCAGATTCGGTGACCTTGATTGCAATGACATTAACAGAGTCTTCCAACATCCCAAACTTGGAGATTGTGCGAATCGGAGACCCAGGCCTAATTTTTGCTGCAAAAATAGGGCCAGAAACAGAAATAAAAAAGAGAACATTATTGTTACTACACATGACATCGATCTAAGAGACTTAACAGATAGGGAGGAAGAAGTTTTTACAAGTATATTGCTTGAATTTACATGTATGCACAGCACATTCATAGGTATAAACGGAGAACTAAGGCAAGTGAATGAAATGATACGTGCAAATTTAGAAATATAGAATAAGTGAAAGATGCTTGCAATACTCAGTTACTCACACTCTTTGTTGATGTCAAAGAATGCCATGTTGTAGAAACAGAAACAGACCCGAGTAGGGGTAAATTCTTTTAACTTGGGGTCGTATTCAGTTAACTGATAGCGGCGAACGATGTCAAGAACGCTCACTGCCTTCTCCTCCCAAGTCAACTCCGGTTCAAAATCCGGGAACCTCTTCTTCACCTTTCCCACCTGCTGCTGCTTCTCCTCCTTCCCAGCAGCCATACCACCTCCATGCTCCTCCTCCTCCATGGTGACCTTCTTGGTTAGTTTACCCATCTTGCCAATACCACTACCGCTGTCATCGCCATTAGTTTGTTGTTCGAGCAGGTGGCCAGCCACAGCTATAACAGAACAGAAGCAAAATTTGCAATATTAGATTTGTTCTTTTATGCATCGCATCAAGCAACCAACGTGTGATGAACAATTTAATAATAAAAATAAAATACATTTTTGGACTGTGCACTCACATTCCCCCTCCAGGTCGAGCACTCGCATAGGATTCACTACCTCCGCCAAGGAGGGCCTCTGCCTCTGCTCCGGAGCAGCAGCCGGACCCTCGCCGCCGCCGCCGCCGCTGGGCTCCATCATCGCGCACAGCCCGCTCGCATCCCCCATCTTACCGTCGGCCGGCCCCGCCGCCAAGGAGAAAAGAATAAGACGAATTCAAACAGGAGATGAGGTTGAGATCGAGGGTTAATTTGGGATTAACTGCGCGCGCGATTGGCATCGATATACCAAGAGGAAGAGGGGATCGATCGAGGAGGCAAGCGTACCGTACGTGGTGCGAGTGCGATCTCCTCGACGACCTCCATGTGCGGATGACGAACCCTAGCACGCCGCAACCGAGAAGTCGATCGATCGTCGAATCCGACCCCGTCGATCGCCGCCGCGGAGGAAGGGGTTTTCTAGGGTTTCTCTCGATCGCCTTACTCGGTGATGCGCGGGGGAAGTGGGGAACCGAACCGACTCGTGATCGTGACAAGTCCTCCTCACCTTTTATTCTGGACTTGGGCCCTGTGGCCCATGAAGTGAAGATATATTCTGTACTTGGGCCTGTAGCCCATGAAGGACGACTCCACGTCCTTCAAAACCAACAATTCACATCCCAAACCGAATCAGATTAGACCAGGGTTTAGATTTTTTTTATTAAAAAATTTAAAAATATTTTTTCCTTTGAAAGTTTTACAGATGTAGACACCTCAAGCCCTCTAGGAGACGTTTAACTTAGCAGTCGGCTGGTCCCGGCTAACGGCCGCATACCAAGGGGAAGGATAATTTGTAGGCGGCCTCGTTGTCATCCTTTCAGAGAGTGTTTTTCCTAGGAGGGGGCCGCCTACAAAAGGGCGATGAGGACAGCCTGTTATTTTTGTAGGCGGCCCCTTGCCGTCTTTTCAGAAAGTGTTTTTCTTTATTCAGGAGGGGGTCACTTACAAAAGAATGGCGAGAGCGATCTGTCATTTTTTAAGGTGGCTCTCTTGCCGCTCTTTTGGAGGACGTTTTTTGCCCAAGGAGGGGCCACCTGCACAAAGGGCAGCGAGAGCAGCCTGCCATTCTTGTAGGCGACCCCTTGCTGTCCTCTTGGTGAGCATTGATAATCATGAGCCTTGATCATTAAGTAAATAGCTTCGTATGTAGTTCAGATGAGTTTTTGTGATGTCTGATCAATAGAAATATTTTTGATTCTTCAGTGCTTAGGAACATAACAATATTTTTATACATGTATTGTACTGTGAGTCTTTTATATTACTAGCTTCTATGGCCAAAGAGAGACGGAGAGAGAGGATGCTTTAGTCGACCTGACCAATATATAGTTTTTTACTAGCCAAAGCCCAAAACAAAGACCTGGCATTCCTCCAGATTATGTGTATTAGTCTTGTAGATTGGGCACCATTGTCGTACTGGTTCACCACCTTGGAGGGCCGGGCACTTTGGAGTGGGTTCGCTTGTTCTGCAACAAGGACCTCTGTCTCCGACAAGAACAACTACCATAAATCTTCCCAGGAAGAAATCGAGCGAGGTGGGAGGTGTACCAGCCATGACCGAGATGACCCCTTTAATGCTACCGACAAATAGTTTGCCAACGCGTTGTCATTTGCGCTAGCCGCGTATAGAACAGTCGAGTAGACGTGCAGGAACTCATCAAGATCAATACTCCCGTCATATTTTTCTACTGCTGCGGGACGGAACTTGCTCGGCCATCGCACCTCTCGCAAGGCAGGTACGAAAGCCCGACATCCGCCTCCTGGTATAAATGGTGGACGACGTCCTCGCGGCCTGCGAGAACCGTCTCCTATGGATGATGACGACGACAAAGGATCACCGTGATCAGGGGTGCGGCCCCTTGACCTACGACCTTGTTCTTGGTCCCTCCTGAAGTTTGGGGATCGCGAGCTCCGTCGTTGTTGGTTGTCATGATGTTGACAACAATCTTGATCATTGTTGCGATTTCCTCGGTTGTCGTTGTCGTCCCGTCTTCCGTTTTCTCTGTGAGGTGCGCAAGGTTGGCGGTGGTTGACATCGTTCTGATGTTGTCGCTCCCGCCTACGCTCATTCAAGTGATTGCGAAGATCACGATCATCTTGATGAGGAGGGGGCTGATTGACCTGCCTTCTTGGCGATGTGTTTTGAGGGTTGCGGCCTGGATCCCGGCTGAGGTGTGGACTGAGGGCATCCTCGACAGTGTCGTCTTCTGGTACTCGGTCTCTCCCTCGAGGGCGAGGATCTCAAGACGGACCCTGTGGGTTAGATCCAGCCGCGACCAGGAAGACAGAGTTGAGATTGACTATCGTTGACTGTAACCTTCTGACCCAGACATCTGCTTCTAGGAAGGTAACCGGGTCAAACAAAGTTTGCTTCAGTAACGAGTTCACCACAGTGAAGTGTTCGATGGGGGTTCGAACCGGCTCCTCAGGTGGGTGCGACGCATCAGGAGCAGGCGACTCTTCCCCTGAACGAACCTCACCCTCTTCATGTACGTCCTCGACAACTCCCTCGATTATGTTCACTTCCCGCGGAGAATAGGATCCCGAAGATTCCAAGCTATGAAGGACGGAGGGCTCACGAGGATCAATGTCAATGAATCCGACCAGACGATCTGGGGTTTCCGTTGCGCTATCATCCACCAACGCATGCCGAGATTGGCCTCGATGTTCATGAATTGGACAGCAAGGAACACGGACCATAGGACTAGTGATTTTCAAGAAGATCTTGCAATCTGTAAGAGGGTGACTCTTTGATTTGTGGATCGGGCACCACGCCTTGTATGGAGATGTGCGCTGGATATCTCGATCTTTGCAACCATCGAGTTCAGCCTTCACTTGCAGTATCACCCTACATTCGACCAAAGAGTGCTGAGATATCTTGTGGATCAAACACCAGGTGTCGTATTTGGAAGAGGTTTCCTTTTTAGCATCTGGCCCCCATCAGATGTCTGGGGTTTGGCCGCTTTAGGAATTCTTTGGGGCGTTGAAGTCGTCGCATTCCTCTTCTCTGACTCGACGGGAGGAATAGCTGATGAAAAAGTGTTTTTGTCTGTCCTCGCTGCTCTGTTCTCGATCCCAGCTGGTTTTGGGAATGGAAAGATTGGAACTGCGACGAAGACAGGGAAGACGATGGATCCGACCTGAGTCCAAACGAATGCCAGCTAAGTAGGATCTCCCAGGCCAGGACGAATACGGACATTGTTGTCGGAAAGCCTTGAACTTGAAGTCATCTCGGCAAAACCTTGAGCACCAAGTTCCCCTACCTGGCGCGCCACTATTGACGGTGTCGATTGCGACTATGGTATTTGTAGAGTATGGGGTCGTTGGTACAAGAATCTACACGAAACAAGTTCAAGCACACAAAAGACAAGAATTATACTGGTTCAGGCTCATCGGAAGGTAATAGCCCTACTCCAGTTTATATGAGATTATGATGAAAACCACAGAGATTGCAATAGAGAATAACAGAAACATAAAGTATCGACGAGATCCCTATCGAGAACAACTCGACGAGATCCATGCGACGATTTGTCTTCAAGTCCTCCGGATTGCCTCTGCTATGGTGGTGGCTTGTACTATGATTCGATGATCTCGTACCTCTTGGGGGGCTTTGTATTTATACCGCAGACTGCCTTGGTTTCCAAGTAGAACTCAGAGAGTACTTTTAGCCTACAAGATCACAAAGATTGTATCCTCCTGAATAGGACTCTAACACCTTTTATTCAGGATACAATTTAGCCAAATTCCATAATATTAAGATAACATTCCCGTATACTAGGGGTATGTCATATCCGTATACTTCATGACCCCAAGGATAGGAGGTATGCCTTATCCATAACCCTGACATCTGTCGACTGTTGTTCTTGCCTCCATGGTTGCGTGTCCTCGCTATGTTGTTAGGCGCGTCGTCTTCACCACCGGCTTGCCTCAGCCGCTGCTGATTGGTTTCCTCGTCTTCACGGCTACGCATCTCCGTCACCATTATTGCGCAACTTCATCTTCACAGTAAGTCACCTTTGCTGCTGCCAATCATCTTCATCACTGGCAATCTATGTTGCCTCTGCTTCGTCAGCTTCGCTACTTCACCAACCTCGACGTCTTTGAGAACCTCGACACCTCGGCATGTGCCACTAGATACAACGTCATGTTAATCTACTACAACAAATGGTGCTCCAATTCTCAAATTTTTTACTCGGACATTCTCAACACATATCATCTCTCAAACAATGACTACTCACGACAAGAAGCTATAGTTCGTGACTCTATGTTCAGTTGTTTTTCAACTAAGCATAGAGTCGACGCCTACACAAACACAAAAGTAAAATTTGACAAGCATTATGTCAACGAGTTCAATGAAATCAACTTCGGGAGTCATCAGCTTCGTCTTCGCTCCAGAGCAGGCTTTCTACTTCAATAACTTCAACATTCTCATCGACAACTTTGGCTCTTAGCTGATGCCATGGTCTACTCGTATTCATCAACCAATCAACTCGGATTCAATGAGTTGGACAGCAGCTCCAACATCTATTTTCCTCCACGTGGAGTATTTTCAATAACTACAACACCAAGTTCTACTGTCATTGTTGCAAATCAAGAGGTGTTGCATCAATCTTTGCCACGTACGCACTAACGTCAAGACAACTACCCGAGCTTGGACATCTTCTCAACAGTTTATTATCATTAACGTCACCATTGACACCTTCACTATCGGCATTACCTTCATCTCCGGTCAATTATTGCCAACCAGCACTATTGCAACAATAGGCCATGCAGCTGTCGAATTCTTTTCTTAGTCAACACATTGCGGGTTGCTTCCATTGCCGCCGACTGGATTCTTTGCCGCCCGGTTGGTGGACTCCACTATCATCGCTGATGGCGACATCGTCTTCACCGTTAGTCGCCTCCGTCACCGCGGCTGGTTTCTCCGTCACCGCTGATGGGCATCTTTACCTTCACCGTCGACCAACATCAATCTTTGGCGTCAGCATGCATGAGGATATATTATGCTTGTTCCATTGCCTCACTACATACTCTTTCCAGATATGTACAATAGGAATTTATCGTCATAAACTTATTTCTTACGTCCAAGGTCTGGATCAGTCATTATTCCCCACGAGGGTCACAAGCTGAGTTTTTGCGTCAGTCAGAATCTAATTATCACATTTACTTCGGTACACTACATGAGGGATAACCACTTGGATCAGAAGCCACTTAGATGAGATGCGCTCGGTCTATATCACCCGGGAGATTTATTACTTGGGAGCAAATTAATAGGCATGCTATACACCTCATATTTTAAGGGTATCAATGGGTATATTTCGGGCTTTATCCTAATATGTTTGCATCTCATATTTTCAGGTGTGGTCTGTCACGTGCCTTTAGGGACAGGCATATTTGCTTTTGGTAATATGCGCGTGACTAAGTGTCCAATACCGTAAAATCCTTTTTTCTTAGTTGTTACATAACTGGTACAATGCAATTTAAAAAGGTGGCAAATATTGAAGCTTTATATATAGCTATCATATCAACTTTTTTATAAAAGTTAAGAGTTGTTTGGTTTATTAATAAAGCAGTTGATTGAATAATATATCACTTCTTTGGCCACATGTGTGTGTATATTTTCTAAACGACCAGTATTATGGCTTTAGGCTAATTATAATATTTTTTTGTCATTATAGACGATTGGTAAATCTGTTTATGAGTATTATTGACTCAGATTTTATACCACATATGTCATATATTTTTTAGGTGTGGTGAAGCCGTGTGTTTTATAGGGACTTCAGCATACTTGTTTTTGTGATATGCGCACGGTCTTAACCTAATACCTTAAAANTAAAATCCTTTTTTCTTAGTTGTTACATAACTGGTACAATGCAATTTAAAAAGGTGGCAAATATTGAAGCTTTATATATAGCTATCATATCAACTTTTTTATAAAAGTTAAGAGTTGTTTGGTTTATTAATAAAGCAGTTGATTGAATAATATATCACTTCTTTGGCCACATGTGTGTGTATATTTTCTAAACGACCAGTATTATGGCTTTAGGCTAATTATAATATTTTTTTGTCATTATAGACGATTGGTAAATCTGTTTATGAGTATTATTGACTCAGATTTTATACCACATATGTCATATATTTTTTAGGTGTGGTGAAGCCGTGTGTTTTAT
>BDMV01000005.1:11270637-11425593 GCA_008326285.1 Oryza officinalis
CAAAAAGTTTCTATATGAAAGTTACTTTAAAAAATCATATTAATCTATTTTTAAAAAAAATTAACAAATACTTAATTAATCTAAAAAATACGTCGCTCCGTTTTACGTACGCGGAGATGAGTTCAACCTCATCTCCCAAACAGCCTCAGAAAACAAACACAATTTTGACGGATGTAGCGTGGGGCAGCATACAAATCAGTAACTTTTCGTCACACTCCGTTTCGTCCGTCGTTGCTGTCGTCCGCGTTGTTCGTCGCTCTGTGTAGCCCGATTCTACCAGACTTTCATACGTGAGCAGGTCTTCAAAGTCCAAAGACCAGACCACCTATGAAATCTAATGTAATCAATCAAAAATATTAATCGATCACGGTCTTAATCTGATTTTGTTTCTAAGATTTCTATTTTTCAGATTATATATAACACATATTGAAACCGAAAATTTCTACAACAAAACTAGAACAATCGAATCAAATCCAATGACAATAATTCAAAAATCAGGCATCATATCTACGTCTTCAAAGTCCAAACACCACCACCAAAGAAATCTAATGTAATCAATCAATAAACATTAATCGATCATGGTGACCACCCCGGAGATCCCATCATCCCATTCCAAAAACATCCAAGAACAAGAGGAGAACAAACACATAGAGGAGACGGTGGCCACCACCACCGCTGCAGCCGTCGGGCTGCTCCCGTGCTTGCGGCGACGGATCCGGCTGTCCCCATGCGCGTGGCGACAGATCCGGCCAACCCGAACAGAGAGGAGGAGGGGCGGCCGGTGATGCGTGCGTCGACGCCGAGGCCGGCGCCTAACCCCAACACGGCCAGGCACTGCTCGAGCGACGACGCAAGGGAAGCGCGAGGCCTCGCCGGTGGCGGAGGAGCAGGCGGAGACCGTGAGGCGGACAGCGTGCGCGGCTGTCGGCAGGCACGGTGGGAGGGAAGGAAACGGGGTTGTCGGTGAGAGGGGAGTCGGCGGACGTGGCAAGAGGGGAGGAGGCGGTGCACCACCACTAAAAGAGAGAGAGAGCACCGACAGAGAGATGATAAGGATGGACGGTGGCTTGGCTGGGTTTTTTTATATGTGCCGGTTTTATTAACCGAGTTGTCAGTTTTTTAAAAAAACCAACAACAATATTATTGCTATCTGTTTTTATTTAGAACAGACATCTATAGGTTACTTAAAATATGTCAGTTCTAAAAACCAACATCAATATTATTGGTATCTATTTTTATTTAAAACAGACACCTATAGATTACTTAAATGTGTCAGTTCTATATTTTATTTTATTGACAATAGGTGTTGGTTTAAATTATTTGATACCTATAGGCTGATCCCTATTAGGATTTATATTAGGGTTTATAGTAGTGTGGCTTGTCATTCTTGTGTATCATGGCCTTTGCCAATGTAGGAGCTGTCATGAGGAAGAGCACAAGGGGCACTAGCTACAACATCCAGAAGCCCACCCTGTCACTAGTCCACAGCTCCCCAATGTGATATGGCGATGCAGGTGCAGAACTGAAGCCGACGCTACATCGTCACAGTAGAGGGAGCGCGAGGGTGGAGGAAGAGGCGGCATGGATGAGTGGAGGTGTCTTGCGGAATCATGGTATTTGAAAGAAAGCAGCGCAAAAACGGCTGCGTGAAATTAACTATGAAAGCTAGGGTTTTCTTTTTTATATGTATATGGACCTACCAGTTGGGTCTTTAGGTGCGAAAACGCTAATATGCGGATGACCGCGCGCCCGTCCCCTAGCACGGGCATGGCATGTGGCGCGCACGCAGAACGCAACGGTGGCGACGCATGGTGCCGGTTTATTACTCTTTGTCGGTTTTTTTTTCGTTTTTTTGGTTTTATCTTTCCTTTTTTCCAGTGTTTTTTGGTTTTTAATATATATGCGTATACAAAGTTTGTATACACGTATATGAATTTTGTATATGTACATATACAAAGTTCATATACGCGTAT
This sequence comes from Oryza officinalis, assembly GCA_008326285.1. Taxonomy (NCBI): domain Eukaryota; kingdom Viridiplantae; phylum Streptophyta; class Magnoliopsida; order Poales; family Poaceae; genus Oryza; species Oryza officinalis. Next base: position 11,272,611 of record BDMV01000005.1, read on the forward strand.
ACATATTTTGTATACATATGTATACAAAGTTTGTATACGTGATGTTTTTTATGATTTTTTTTGGTTTTTAATATATACACGTATACAAAGTTTGTATATGTGTATATAAATTTTGTATACTCGTATGTAAAATTTGTATACATATATATATACAAAGTTTGTATACGTGATACTTTTTCTTGTTTTTTCTGTTTTTTAATATGTATGTATACAAACTTCATATACGTATGTATACAAACTTTGTATTTGTATGTATACAAACTTTGTATATGTATGTGTATACAAACTTTGTATGTGTACGTATACATACTTTATATACGTGTTTATATTTTTTATACATAAAAAATGTATGCATATAAAAAAATTATATATGTATATATACGTATATATACATACATATAAACTTTGTATAGATGTATACGAAATTTATATGTATGTATATATGGTATATATATGGTATATATATACGTATATATACTATACATACTATACAGTATGCATACAGCAGAGGACTATAGGGGGGAGACTGACCGCGCGGCTGGGTGCGCATCAGCGCACCCCCTTTAGGTGGGCTTTATGGGTGCACATTAGCGGCCCCTTTAGGTGGGCTTTATGGGCTTTGAGAATATGCATATGTGCCTACATTTCTTAGAATTTTTTTTGTTTTTAGATTTTTTTTTTTTAATATTTACAGAAATATTATAGCGCCGAAAAAATTTGCAAAACTAGACCCTGCCGCCCTTTCAAAGGGCGGCAAGCCGACGTGGCACACGGCGACGCACAGGCGCCGTGTGCGTCTTGACGGCCGCGGTGCGCCGAGGGCTTGCCGCCCTCTGCAAGGGCGGCAGCTCATCTCCCACCCGGCGAGCCGCCTTTTGCTGCTGGTCCGCTTGCGGGCTTGCGCGGTTGCGTCGTGTTTAATTCCCTGGCTGTGAAGTGTCAAGTGTCAACCGATCGTTTTCTCTGCAAGGGCGGCAAGCTCTCTGCACAACGGCTGGCCATGCATGGAATCTATACTATACCATCCGATTCTCCTGCTAATGGTGGCATGGTGCATGTATGTACCGGCGTAAGCTCGTTTTTAGACTTATCACGTATGAGTGTTGCATGTTTTCTTTATAGTTAATTGAGTTTTCTTGCTACATTTGTTAAAAATTTGTAGATCAAATTAAGATGGGGCGGCAAAGCTCTTTGTGCCTGTTTTGAAAGTTGTTAACTGCATGGGAGTTAATATAATTTTATCAGTGATATCGCAATGTAATATTGTCCCATGCATTGATGCAGAAATAATTAATACAAGTGAATTTTCTGTTGGACATTTTCGTGATCCATTAATTAATACTGTATGATGCTTCATTGAATTTACAAAATGAACCCTAAAGAAATTGGTATCAGTCCCACATTTTATTGGGCCATAGGCCATATATATACTCCAGTTCTTAAGATCAGCGGTCGTGCTAATCTTCAGGCCCAGGCCAGACCAGTACAGGAATTTTTTTTGTTTTTAGAATTTTTTTTTAATATTTACAGAAACCCGCGCCGTCCACTGCGGCGTGTGCCACGTCGGCTTGCCGCCCTTTCAAAGGGCGGCAGGGTCTAGTTTTGCAATTTTTTTGGGCGCTATAATATTTCTGTAAATATTAAAAAAAAATAATCTAAAAATACAAAAAAGTCGACCAAACACAGCCTGAAGCCGCTGCCCCACTGCTCCAGGAATTAAGATGGCGGGCTAGGGCGCTAAGCCAATTGCCAAGCGTACACAACGTTTGTGTCCTTGAGACCTCTGTAGCTCCCCTGTTCCCATGTTATATATTGCCTCAGTCAAAAATTAGATCAAAACTTGCTTTGGGTCAAATTAGGGTATGTTTGGGAGTTTAGTTTTGTTTCTCAGGTGTAAAGTAAAAACAGTGTAAATTTGGGTGACCCAAATATACCCGTGAAAAAGAAATCCCCTGCAGGTGAAGAGTTGTACTCTACTCAGCACAAGCTGGCATATGGCAAAGCATGATTTGTACAAAGGTCATTACTGATAAAGAAAAATTGAGTATGTACATTGTCGGACATAGAAATTTCAATAAGAAACCAATTGAAACTACCTCCAAATTTGTGCAGACTCAACTGATCCCATCTTTTAGTCCCCAGATTTCACAAGCACACAAAGAAAAATCCCCAGATTTCGCAACCACACAAGAAAACAAATCTCATCACCCATTTGTATGCAGCCGCTATAAGCAAGTTCAATGTCCCCGATTGCCTTGCATGGATCGAGGTAGCCTCTAGTGGTGGCATCTCAAATCGAGTACGCCTGTATCGGTGGGGAGCAAATCGGTGACGCCCCTGGCAGTAGCTGAAAGACTGCAGCGACAAATGGTGGTGACGGCGGCGGCGGAACGGGGACACGGTGTGAGGAAGAGCCACCAGCGCTGGCGTCGAGAAGCACAGGAGTCCTTACTCTTTAGTGTGACTGTAACTCAAGCAGTCACACTAGAACCATCCAAATTGAATGTAAGGGCTGAGATTTTTGGAGCACTGTTCACATAGGGGAAAAACCATGCACCCACTGTAGCGATGGTACTGTAGCACTTGATCTACATCTTTGATCTGAAAAATGAATGGATGAGATACCATGCAGTCACTAACTTCTAGTCCTAGTTGTGACTGCATGTGATCTCAATCCGAGACGGGAAGGTGAGGCACTAGCATCCTCGATGGAAGGGGGAAGACCGTGACATCGAGACGGAGGGCTACGAGATGAGCAAGAGGGCGATGCCGACCCCGATATATGTCGTAAAGAGAACTGTGGCTTTGTGAGCCCACACTTGTTTTACACTAGCACGGGATCGGCTATCTCTAACGGGCATTAACCCTCATCACTATCGGGTAGGGCCCCGTCACTGAGCAAAGGTCAATGATGTGAGAAAATATCTCAATCGGACACAAGGCCGTCACGGATGGACGTTATCTCAATCGGGCCTAACAATGTAGCCCGTCACAGATAAGATTGACCAAGCAATACAAGTCAAACCAGGTTGGGTAGGAGCCCATCACGGATGACTAATCTTAATCGGACAAACTACTAAGCCCGTCACCGATGACTCCCATCCCTAACGGGCTTTCCAGAAAACCCTGTCACCGAAAGGTTTGACCCCACCTGTTGAGTCAAAATAGTCCTGGTTCGGATGACTTATCTCTATCGGGCTTAGATTAGGAGCCCGTTAGGGATGTCTATATCCCTATCGAGCTTTTTTTGGAGCCCGTCACGGATGAGTATCTCTTTCGGGCATTATTAAAATGCCCGTCAGGGATGAGTAAGTCAGCAAAAAAAATAAAATTTATTTTTTTGGCTAGCCTCAGGCCTTTGCTAGCCATGCCCGCTGCAAAAAATGACAGTCCCAGCAACCATATTCCCAGCATTCCTAATTCAGTGCATATTCCAGCATTCCATCAGATATTCACAGCCAATTCACAAAATCAAACATATATATACATTAACATCCACAGACCCATTCACATATATATGTCATTCACATCCTTTTTTTTGCTCTCCAAACTGTCGACATGCATCAAAACCTGTAAAACTGAGTTATAAATTGAAACAAGTTTATATGTAATTAAGAAATGCAAATATATACAGAAGAACGTGCAGAATTGTATTACAAAGAATATTTACAAAAATCAAATGTTTGTCGCAAAAGCATTGCAAATGTTCTACCATTCAGAGACGAGCTACCTAGGACTTTACTCTAAACATTCCTTTCGGTGACAAAAGATCATCTAGTATGAATTGTGCTATCTCCTCTCTAATGATATCGAAGTTGTTTTCCGGAATCGTCGAAAGTTAGTATGAATCGTGCTATCTCCTCTCTAATTATATAAACAATTGAAGCACACACCTCAAGGTCGAGCAATGTCACCTTGTCTGCGAGGCTCCTCATGTTATGGCAGACGTGGAACCCACACTGGTCGCCAACTTGTTGACGTATTGGAAAGTCCATTTTGTGACTGAGTGTGGGATGCCCTTCCTTATGCCTCCCGCCTTTTGCCACGTATTGGTCCCAGGCATCGTTCAAGGCAGCTTCGATCGCCGACCAATTGTATATTTCTTTTTTGATATTGGAGTTAAGGTAGTATACCAAACTCCACTTCGACACTATGACCAGGAGAATCCAATGACGACTGCGACATTAATAAATTACAAGTTAAATACTAAAGCTATACGCGTCGCACATTTGATTCTAAGTAGGGTACACGCTTACTGTTTAGAGTAGGCACACATAATGAAGTCCTTGTCTTAACGGGACCATAAGCAGTCCTTGATATATTCTACCATGCTGGCTCGATCGTAGTTCATAGTTGTCTCGTTGACGACAATTGGATCGAGTAAGGCAACATGGAGAGCATTATGATGGACATGCTTCCAAGTTAACCTAGAAACAAGACAAGAATCCGGGTAAGCGTAATACAAGAATAGTTATTACCATATCTCGTACGCAAGAATACTTACAAGGAGTAGCACTTAAGGAGGTTGGTGTCGACCACTCGCACACTGTAGAGGTCCCATAGATCTTTAAAGTCTACGGCGATAAAGGCTTCAGGGCCGAGGAACAGCTGTCTATCGTGATGGCCCGTCATGGAGGTCTCTCTATGCTTCCTCCTTGCGTTGGACCTCTCCATGTAGTACCCGTGCAACTCCTTGCATGCAGGGCCTATCTTCGATAAGGCATCGTCTTCAACCAATGGCATGCCTAATGTGAATTCTTTAGGAGGAGCTGATGGCGCCTTGCCAAGATCTAGCTTCTTTGGAGCCAGAAGCGGCCCTTCCACATTTCCTCTTCCTCTCCCCTTCCAGCAACTCTTTTGCGTGATCCAAGCTTGGGTGGACAAGATGCCGTCCTCTTTCTTTTTTTGGAGACTGGGGGGAGGTGCGCTCTGCTGCTGACCTCCATACCGTCATCCCCAAAATCTGCATCATACTGCAATTGGAGATCTTGATCTCCTTTTCCAACGGCAGGAGGGGCAGATACAAGAGCTGGAGGGGGACGCGGCGGCAGCGACGGACGAGCACTTGGTGCTGGCCTAGGAGTTATATTGATCTGAATGTTCTGCTTGGGCCATTGGATAAAGGTCCCACGTGTAGCTCCAAGGGTCAGAACCTCATCATTTGGTGGGTGCGAGAGAGTGAAGCCAATCCAATCGGGCTTCACCATGTCCACTTGAACTTTGGCATGGCCGGCTAGCAGCGTGTTAGATTTTGGCGGCGTGTTAGATTTTGCAGCAGCTTCATCCTCCTTGACCCATTCGTGCTGTTTCCCGGCGTAGCCTCCGGTGCCAAGCCGGTGCGGGTGAGGGTTTTTTGCCTGCAACCTCCTATAGGCCTCGCTTTTTGCCCGAGACTCAGGGGTTGATTTTGCGGCATAGAACTTTTCCCACATGACCCAGGAGATGAACGGGTACTTCCCGAATGGTTCTGGCTGGGCGGGGTTGAGGACGTATTCGGTGACCAGCGCGGTCTTGAAATTTTTCCACAAGTTACCCATCTTGCGGATAGCCTGCCGCTTGAATCTTGCCTCGGCCTCTGGGGGGTATTCGAAGCTTTCCTTGAACTGCTTCCAGGCCTCATCTTTTTCTTCCTGTGAGACCAGATCGATGTGGTCCTTCAAAATGGTGAAGTTCCGCCTCCCTAGGACTCCGCATATCGTTGAGAACTTTTTGACAGCTTTCGCTGGAGCCGTCGGAAATCCCAGATCGTCCACCTCTGTTGTGGTGTACACTTCCTTAGGGATCTTATTCTGGGTCCTAGGAGCTCGGCTCAATGTTGTCCCACTAGTAGTCGTTGACATGAGTTCGTCTTGCTGCGACATTTTTTATATAACTGTTGTGCGGCAAGAAAGTTAAAAAAAGGTGTACTACACATGTATACCTTAATTAATGCGACAAATATACCGTATATTACATCTCCACCATTGTAGTATACAAATATATACGTACCATTGTAATATATGGTCGACATTGTATAAATTTAGTATCAAATTAGTACTACAATGAATTAGTATAAGTTAATACTTCATAGTATAAATTAATACAATGAATTACTATGAACAATTCTCAATTTAGTGTAATATACTATATATATTCATTGTAATAATTCATTATATACTATATTAATACTAATATAGTAATTGGATAAATTAATAATTCATACAAATATACTATAGTATAGTATACTATAGTATTAATACTAATACATAGTATTAATACTAATATACTAATATACTATAGTACTAATTCATACAATGTACTAATATACAATGTACTATAGTATAAATTAATAATTCATTGTATACTATATTAATACTAATATACTAATTATAATATATTATGAAATACTATGAATATATTCGAGTCAATACAAGTCTATACAAGTTATATGTCAGCATGATACATATGGATAAATAACAACAAATTTTTTCGTCATGCCATATGGATTGTTCCAGATGACAAAAGCCATTTACAACCTTATTTCGCAACTAACTCTCAAAAGAAAACAAAACAAAATAGCAATATATGAAAATCAAAATGTAAAACTACAATCCTCCTAAACAGATCAATATGTATGTACACTAATTTGCACTTTGGGGGCTAGGGATCAACAAGAAGTGGAGCAGCGGTGCCTCACCAGATCTGGACGGCCGGCGGCATGGCAGTGGTGGATGTTGCCGGAGATGCTGCGGGTGGGGTCGGCGAGGAGGCGACGGCGACGAGGAGGCAGCGTCGTCTAGGAGGAGAGTGAGAGGGAGGAGGCAGCGGCAGGGTCGGGAGGCGCTTGGAGGGAGGAGACGGCGGCAGCGGTCAGGAGGCACTTCGAGGGAGGAGGCGGTGGTCGGTGAGGAGTGAAAGGAAAAACTTAGTTTTTCTACCGATCCAGAGTCAGATCTGGATCGGTAGAAAACCTAGTCGTAGGTCATCACGATCGGGCACAAGTACTAAGCCCGATACGGATGACAATCATCTGTGACGGGCACAAATAACAAGCCCGATACGAATGACACACATCCGTGACGGGCATAAGTGACAAGCCCGATACGGATGACACACATCCGTGACAGGCATAACTAACAAGCCCGATACGGATGACATACATCCGTGACGGGCAGAACTACTACGCCTGATAGAGATAACCTCATCTCTGACGGGCATTATTTATATGCCCGATAGAGATAAGCTCATCCCACTATAGAATTAAAATATTCCTTATTAATTATATTTAATTATGATATTTAAGTTATAAAATCATTTATAATTAACTTATACCCGATTTAAAATTGCTATTACATTTTTAAAAATTATTATAATTAACCTATGCCTTATTTAAACAGTGTAAATTTGCTATTAAATTTTAAAAACCATATGAAATTAAAATATGTAGATCATAAGGCACCAGTACAAAATACTTCATTACTTATATCAATTTGCAAATTACAGTATTACAAAGACTCTATTTACAAGAATATGCCTTCCGAATGGTCAGAACAAGCGTATGCCACTTCGTCTTCGGGATCATCGTCAAGGTCGATCTGAGGTCTCACATGAAGATTCTGGTTATATTCTTCCTCATCGACGACGTTGTCAACCCCAACAATTCTTCGTTTGCCATCCCTAACGACGTGCAGCTTCTTGTTTGCAGGGTCTTGTATATAGAAAATCTGCTCGACCTGCTTCGCTAGGACGAATGGTTCGTCCGCGTATCCAACCTTGGCTAGGTCCACTAAAGTGAATCCTTCCCTGTCGACTTTAACACCAGTGCGGATATTCACCCAGCTGCAACGAAACAAAGGGACTTTGAAGCTCCTGTAGTTCATCTCCCAGATCTGCTCTATGCGGCCATAGTATGTGTTCGATCCAGCTTGATCTTGATATGCATCTATACGAACTCCACTGTTCTGCACTGTGCTTTTGTCATCTTGTTTGACGGTGTAGAATGTGTATCCATTGATATCATACCCTTGCCATGTGTCAACATCCCAGCTTGGGCCCCTTGCCAACCTTCGTATTATCTCACTTGGGCCATCGGTCGACCGTGCGATATGATTCTTGAACCATTCGTTGAAGCGAGTACTATGTTCTCTGTTGATCCACATATCTGATCGACCCATGTTCTCCTGTCGGACCTTCGTTAGATGCTCCTCAAAGTATGGAGTTACTTCGGCCATATGTTGTAGCACAGCGAAATGAGCCTGCGCATACGATGCCTAATCGGGTACAATTCTTTTTCTGTCTGTTGTGCCAAGGCCTGCCAACTTTCCTTCGTGGCGAGACGCAGGAACTCCAATAGGATCAGTCTCAGCCATGTAATCGATGCAGGACTCAATAACCTCCTCCGTCGTGTACCCTTCAATGATGCTTCCCTCCGGTTTTGCTCTATTTTGAACATATGACTTAAGAACTCCCATATACCTCTCAAACGGATACATCTCCCTTAGAACAGCTGGACCACATAGTTTTGTTTGCTTCACTAGATGAACGGGGAGATGAACCATGATATCGAAGAAAGACAGTGGAAAATACATCTCCAAGTGACACAGTTTATTGACAATACCAGCCTGCATCTTATCTAGATCTTCGGGATCTATAATCTTCTGACTGATTGCATTGAAGAAAGCACAGAGCCGTTGGATCGTGTGATGGACGTTGGGTGGTAGAATGCCTCTGATAGCAACTGGCAAGATCCGTGTGATTAGCACGTGGCAATCGTGAGACTTCATTCCAACCAGTTTTAGATCCTCCAATTTAACGTACTTACTGATCCTTGCTGAATAGCCTGAAGGAACCTTAATATCAGCCAGGTATGATAGCATTGCGATCTTCTTATTCTTCGACAATGTGTGGCAAGCTGGTGGGAGGTACACTCTTCCTGTCTCTTCATCCGTAACAGGCTGAAGCTCACTGCGAATGTTCAATTCCTGCAGATCTAGGCGAGCATTCAACCCGTCCTTTGTCTTTCCAGGCATATTAAGCAGTTGCCCAAGCAAACTATCGCAGCAGTTCTTCTCTATGTGCATTAGATCAATGCAATGCCGGACCTCAAGGTCTTTCCAGTATGGTAGCCGCCAAAATATGGATTTTTTCTTCCACATACCCTTATCATTTGTCTTGCCACGTTTTCTTTTCTTCCCAAACTCATTAGTTATGTCTTTGACCATGTCATGGACTTCGTCTCCAGACAAATCCTTGGGAGCAGTTCCAAGTTCTCTCCGACCGTTGAAAATTTTCTTCTTTCTTCTAAAGGCGTGGTGTAGCGGGAGCCATCTCCTATGACCCATGTAAACCATCTTTCTTGATTTCTTCAGCCACCTACTGCGTGTATGTTCCATACAGTCAGAGCAAGCCTTCTTTCCTTTCACGGTTTGTCCAGAAAGATTAACTAGTGCAGGATAGTCGTTAATGGTGCAGAACAATAGAACTCGTAGCTTGAAGTTATCCTGACCATATGCATCCCAAGTTTCCACACCTTCTTTCCAAAGTATCTTAAGATCCACGATAACAGGCTCCAAGAACACATCGATTTCATTACCCGGTTGTTTCAGACCTTGGATTAACAAGCACAACATAATATATTTCCTTTTGAAGCACAACCATGACGGGAGGTTATAGTTCGCAATAAGAACGGGCGAAGTGCTGTGAGAACTGCTCATATCTCCGAAAGGATTCATGCCATCCGTACACAGACATATCCTCATGTTTCTGGGATCGGTAGCAAAGTCTTTGTGCATTCGATCGATATTCCTCCATTGAATCGAATCCGCAGGGTGCCTTAGCAAACTGTCGTTCCTTCTATCTTCGGCATGCCAACACACTAACTTTGCTTCCTTGGGGTTGGCAAATATTCTCTTGAAGCGATCAATGATAGATAGATACCACACAACCTTCGCCGGACCACCCCGCTTTGACTTCTTTCCCTCCCCCGCACTTTTCTTTCGCTTGTATCAAGAAGCCTTGCATACAGGACAAGCATCTAGGTCCGCATATTGCTTGTGGTACAATATGCAGTCGTTTGGATGAGCGTGAATTCTACGGACCTCTAACCCCATGGGACACAGAACCTGCTTTGCTTCATATGTTGTCTCGGGCAATGTGTTCTCTTCAGGAAGCATGACCTTCAATATTCCCAAAAGTTCTGTAAAACTCTTGTCTGTCCATCCACTACTTGCCTTCGGCTTCATTAGATCCAAGATAGCTGACAATTTGGTGTGCTTTGCCTTGCATCTGGCGTATAGAGATGTCTCAGAGTCACTAACCAACCTGTTGAACTTCATGGAATCTCTCTCGTTGTGAGCTTGCTCCTCAACGTCACGTAACATCTCTTGTAGCATATCAGGATCCACATCAACCATTTCACCGCCCAATGGAGATGGTATAAACATGTCATGCTCATCTTCATCTTCATGATTGTCTGCACCACTTCTGTCTGCAGCTGCACCACTACCCGATTCTTGCTCTCCATGCTTCACCCAACATATGGAGATGGTATAAACATGTCATGCTCATCTTCATCTTCATGTTTGTTTGCACCACTTCTGTCTGCAGCTGCACCACTACCCGATTCTTGCTCTCCATGCTTCACCCAACATGTGTAGCCCTTCATGAATCCCCGTTGTATCAAGTGAGAGTGTACCTCCTCTCCGCTAAACATAATATCATTCTTGCAATCTCTACATGGACAACACATGTATTTGCTATTTCTTCTTCTCCTATCCTCCTCCGCAACGTTCATAAAACTTAAAACGCCATCTCTATACTCCTTGCAATGACGTTTCAAAGTTGTCGCATTCATCCAACTTCGATCCATCGCTGCAAAATTTAATAAAATACTAGTTAACATACTACTAAATTAAAAAAATTATTACTACCTTTTTACTTACTTCTAAGATTTTTTTGTTTTTCTTTGGAAAAAAATAACAAAAATTCGCCCCCTTCAACCTCCCACCATAATAGTGAATAGTGGGATAACTTCAGACAACAGTCGGGTGGTTTCTTTATAGTGTGCAAAATATATGTCAATCGGGCCAATGAACAGATATCTCTAACGGGCGCACAATTATCTCTAACGGGCATCAATAAAAGCCCGACACAGATAAGGGTCATCGGTGATGGGCTTTAATGTCATCACAATCAGGCCATCTTTGGAGCCCATCACCGATGACCCTTATCTCGTACGAGCTCTGTAGATGGGCCCGATTGAGATATGCTAGGTCATCTCAATCGGGCCTAAATCTGTGCCCGTCACAGATGAGTGTTATCGGTGACGGGCTATATGTACTTGGGCCTAGAGTATGACTGTACGAGTACATCTACAACGGTGCAAATTTAGGTCCGATTGAGATGACTTCGTTCTGACGGCTCAAGTAGTCCAGGCATAATTGAGCCCGTCACAGATGATAGGATCTGTACTAGTGTTACCAGTGGAATGGTCCTAAAATGGAGGTATATTTAGGGTGCGTTCTCTATCACCTTTTCTACTATCTTGTTCTCTATGCGCACGTTTTCCAAATTGCTAAACGGTGTATTTTTTAAAAGATTGTAAAATTATTTTAAAAAATTATATTAATTTATTTTCAAGTTTATTTTAGCTAATGCTTAATTAATCATGTGCTAATGGGTTACTCCGTTTTGCTTGCAGGAAGGTGGAGTTTCCAGCCTTCACCTCTGAACATGGGTTATGGTCATCCACACACCACTTTTACATCATGTCTCTCATTTAAAAAGAGATTAGGAACCTGATTACGGGCCTGTTAAAGCTCTCTAAACAGTTTGGTTTTTCATTCAGATTATGAGAAATTGTAGTTGTAGAATCCAGAAAATAAATTAGAACTCAGATGCTAGGAAACTCAACTTTTTAAATTTTCAGAAGTTAGCTACCAACTGTGAAATCTAGGCGTTGATTTGATTTATATGATGAGCAAATTGTTAAAGGTGAGTGTTTTGGAAAATACGGTGCGAAGTATTTTCGAACGGTGCACAGTGCAGTTGGCACTAGGCGGCCGGTCAGACCGGGTAGGAGGCGCCAGTCAGATTGGAGGTATGTGGCCAGTCTGACCGGGTGGCCCGACGGTCTGACCAGGCAGACTCCGGGAGGGAGTCGGTTTCGGGTTGTTTTCATGGAATTTCTAGATTGCTTTATGTTTATGACTTCTAGATGATTTCTATTCATATGTGATACTATTGTGTACTGATGTGAGTCAAGTTGTGCGAACTTTTACTCGGATATGGAGTTCCTTTGTTGTTCATGTGTAGGTGTTGCTTGAGGCTATGGGAGTATAGCCGGTGATGGATCAGGACTAGGCTTGGGAGAAGTTGAGGTCCAGATGGTTAAGGATATCACACGGGATGCTCAGGCTAGAGAACAATGCACATGAAGGTGAAAGTTTTCATATGGCATACACGTGGTGTTGTGTGCGTATGGAAAGAGGAGTCAAATTTGGATTGGAGACCAAGTTTGGGAAGATAGGAGTTTGGAGTTGTATGTGGATGTTGTTTTCCTGGTTTGGTAGGTTTCCTATGTAATTAGGAGTCCTAGTTCTAGTTGGGTTCGTGGCTAGGGGTTGCCACGTTGTGGGTATATATAGATGAGGGGGTGAGGCTAGAAGTTAAGGACTTTTTGGGAGAGAAAAGTTAGGGTTTGCTTCGAGATTTCAATCTAGTTTGAGAGTTGAGAGAGGAGTGCTTTAGATGCACTTTGTAAACACATATTGATACAATAAAGTTGATCTACTTTAAAGAGTTTCGTCGATACATGTTTTTTTAGATCCCAACGGTTTGACCGAAGTTCATTAGGTGGTCTAACCGGCAGTGGCGTGAAGGCAGCAAAGGGAGGCGGCTGTCCGACTGACTGGACAACACCGATCAGATTGGCGGCATAGGGACGGTCAGACCGGTGCAAGACCTGCGATCAGACCGGCTACGCTAACGACTTCGTCAAGTTTGAGGGTAACTTTTATTTGCGCTAAAAGTTTTTGGTTTTTGTGTTCCAACCATTCACCTCCCCTCTGGTTGGCTTGGTTTTTGTATTCGATCCTACAAGTGATATCAGAGCCTTGTTTTCTTCCTTTGATCTTTACTGATCTTAAGTTTTTGCCATGGCTAACAAGTTTACAACCAAGCCACATGTTTTTGATGAAATTGATTTTCCCTATTGGTGTCAAAAGATGAAATCTTATATTATGTCTAAGAGTTATGATATTTGGCTAAAAGTTGCAAATCCTTATGAAATTCCTGCTCAGATTAATACTGCTGTTTTAAAGACTGGTTTGGAATACAATTGCAAAGATCACAATATTTTGCTCAATGGAATTCCTCGTTTGGATTTTGATCGTGTTTCTCATATTGAAACCACGCATGAGATTTGGAAGGCTCTATTTGATTTTCACCAAGAGACGCAAAGATGTTTTTAAAAAGGATTACATGAAATTTGAGATGAAATCTGGAGAGGCTTTGGATGATTATCTTGCACGTTTTAATAAAGTTTTGAGTAATCTTAGATCTGTTGATGATTCTTATAATGCAACTTATATTCAATCTAAGATTTCTCGACACTTTTTGAATGGTCTTGATATGTCAATCTGGGGGATGAAAGTGACTTCAATTCAGGAATCAGTTAACATGTCTGCTTTGACTTTGGATTGTCTTTACACCAAGCTTAAAACTCATGAAATGAATATTCTTTCCCGCAAGATTGATTCAAAATCTAGTGCTTTGGTTTCTTCTTCGAGTTCTTTCATTGATGCTTCTTCTTCATTGGCTTTGAACGTTCTTAATGCCATGTCCGATGAACAACTCGAGCAATTCGAGGAGGACTTGGTTTTTGTTACTAACAAGCTTTCTTGAGCTTTTGAACAAGTAAAGAACACGAAGCGAGGTGGGCCCGTCCGATGCTTTGAATGTGGTGAGTTGAATTACATCAAGTTCAATTGTCCTAACCACAAGAAGGCGATCAAAGAGAAGAAAGCAGACAAGAAGTACAACAATAGGGAGAAGAAGAAGAGTCGCATGCAGAGGCTAATTCGAGAACTCATAGAAACTTGTGAGAGCGATGAATTAGAGTCTGAAGAAGGGAACAGTGGTAAAGGTAAACATGTTGTTGATTTAGCTTTTATTGCTCGTCATGCTGATTCTGATGATGATGAATCTGATAGTGAAGAAAAACTTAGTTATGGTTAATTATAACGTGTTGCTTTTAAATTTGCTGAGAACCTTAAAACATGTTCTAATTTGTTTAATGAGAATGATCACACTATTGAGATTCTAAAAGCTGAAATTGATAGATTGAAATCTACGATTCCTAATGATGATGATTGCAAATCTTGTGAAATTTTATTTTATGAAATTACTGCTTTGTGAAATGTCAATTCTGCTAATTGTTTGAAATTAGAATATGAGGTTGAAAAATCTAAAAAACTTGAGTCTTCTTTTGCTCTTGGATTTGATTTGCATGCTCGTCTTGTTGATGAATTGATGTTGACAAAGAATGTTTGGAAAAAATATAAAACTGCTTTTTTTGCAAGTTCTTTGTTCAATGTTTTGTGTGCAAAAAGGATTAAACAACACAAGGATGTTTTGGTTTCACATAATTGCTCAAAGTGTTTTTTGAATGAGATGAAATTAAAAGATGCTTTAGGGCGTGTTGAGTACATGAAAAATATTGTGAAATCTGACGTGGTGCTTTCTTGTTCTAAGTGTCACAAGAATAAATATATTTTGGTTGATTGTGAAAGTTGTGCAAATTTGACAAGAGAAGTTTCTTATTTGAAAAATTCTTTGGAAAGGTTTTCTGATGGTAAAAAGAAACTTAACAAGATTTTGGATCAATCAAAAGTGAGCACATATAATCGTGGTGTAGGTTTGATACTAATACCTATTTTACAAATCACCAACCTGTTGTTTTGAGTGTAACTAAGAAAGGTGAAGTTTTGACAAAACCCAAACCAAAGAAAATGGTTTTTAAATCTACTGGGATTTTGCCTTCTCTTTTTTTAACAATTCAAGAAACAAACTCTTTGATTGTAAAACCATTAATTTCAAAATCATCTACTTCACAAACTTATCGTGAGAAGTACACTTGTTCTTTTTGTGAAAAAGATGGACATTTGGTTGGTTTTTGTTTTAGAGTTGCTCATAAATAGAAAAATAAAAGAGAAATTGCTTTTGCGAAGCGATGATGGAAAAATTGGGTTTTGGTTCGAAGAGTGCTAGCAGGCCAACACAGACCAGTCGGTCACACCGGCCTGCGGTCAGACCGCAGGTGACTTGACGGTCAGACCGGCCAAGCCCGGTCAGATCGTCTAGACAGCAGCAGTCGGACCAGCCTCGGGCAGATTTTATGCGAAATGCAAATCAGACTTTTGTGAAGCGACAAGGTAAGTTTTCAAGTAAGTCTGATTTTGATTTTGTTCGTGCGTATGTACCTGCTGGTTCAAATGGTCGTGTGTCTTAGTGTTGGATTCCAAAATTTCTTTTAGCTAACCCCAACACAGAGGCCTCGACATCTTCTCATTCGTAGGTATTTTGGCGGCATACTCCCCATATGCGTTCAATGTGGAGACAAAAATTGTTTTTCAATGTAATATCAATGTACTTTTAAATTGACATAATTTTGTTTTAGTTCCTCGTTTATTAGCTTTTCGATATGCTAGTGTTTGAGGTAGTAGTTTTGGTTATAATACAAGTGGATATATGTCAGTTCATGAGAACCTTGGTGATATCATTAGCAATTGGTTATCTTTTTCAAAATCTTTGATTTCTTCTTGATTTTTGTTTGGGAAGAATTGAAAGTTATTTTGAGGGGGAGTTTATGCTTTTGCATGCATTCATGTTTATTTTCATGCTTTGCTCTTAAATAAAAAATAAAAAAATGAGAAAAAAGAGCTTTGTTTTATACCACTAGTATATTCTTCCACTTGCTAGCAAAATAATTGAGGTCTATTTGTTGCTTTGTTAGCTTGTATACATTTTAGTCTTTATATGATGCTTAGATATTGCTTTTAAGTGAGATGATGCATGATACTAATTTTTACTTGAATCAAGTAAACATGCAATATTGAATCTAGTGCTTAGTTTGGATGATTAATTCTTATATATATATGCTTGTTAGATTGTTATTCCTCAAATTGCTCTTTTTGTTCCAAATACCGCAAGATAAAAAAAGAAAAAGTATCACAGAAAAAAAAAATACCGAATCCTTAAAAATAGTCTTAACGACAAGGACGTATTCGCGGTGAGAAAAATAATGGGTGCCGAATCCTTGGAAACAGTCTTGACGATAAAGATGTATCTGAAATAATTGAGAGATTTTACTGTTCAGTGTTAAAGTGAGCACAAAAAGCTCAAACAAATGGTGACAGTTCTCTTGGTTAATTCGAGAATGAGTCATAATGCAATAGATATATATATGTAGGGGTTTTTCTTTCAACCTATGTACTAGTGAATATGTTGCATTATAAATTATTTAAATACATGAATCTTTATTATTGATTTGAGCTTAATTGTACTATCTTTGATTCATGTTTATACTCTAATGCATGCTTGTTAACTAGTTAATGAGTTTATCTCTTTTATCTTGCAACACATGACCATGAATTTCTTTTGGTACACTTCAAGGCTCTTAAAAAATTAGAAAATAGAAAATAAAAAGTTTGTTATTATAAGTGACAATCATGACATCATGGCATTTGTGGTTTTTTTTGTTATATTTTCTCTTTTGAAATTCTTAATGATATCATTGTCAAAGAGGGAGAGAAATATATAAAATGCATGCTTCTTTTAAAAGGGAGAGAGTTTTTGTTGTTCACTTTTGCACACTTTTGTGAATTTTGTTTTTATATTTCAAAAACACAAATTTGCATTCTGAGATGTTGCTAATGTGTTCATCAAGGAAAAGATTGTGAAATCAAGATGTTGATTTAATTTATTTGATGAACGAAATGTCAAAGGTGAGTATTTTGGAAAATACGGTGCGAAGTGTTTTCGGATGGTGCACAGTGCAGTTGGCACTAAGTGGCCGGTCAGACCGAGCAGGAGGCACCGGTTAGTTGAGAGGTATATGCTCGGTCTAACCGGGCAGACTCTGGGAGGGAGTCGGTTTCGGGTTGTTTTCATGAAATTTTTAGATTGCTTCATGTTTATGACTATTAGATGGTTTCTATTCGTATGTGATACTATTGTGTATTGATGTGAGTCAAGTTGTGCGAACTTATACTCGGATATGAAGTTTCTTTGTTGTTCATGTGCAGGTGTTGCTTGAGGCCATGAGAGTATAGCCGGTGATGGATTGGGACTAGGCTTGAGAGAAGTTGAGATCCAGAAAGTCAAGGATATCACACGGGATGTGCAGGCTAAAGAACAATGCATGTGGAGGTGAAGGTTTTCATATAGCATACATGTGGTGTTGTGTGCGTATGCAAAGAGTAGTCAAATTTGGATTGGAGTCCAAGTTTGGGAAGATAGGAGTTTGGAGTTGTATGGGGATGCTATTTCCCTGGTTTGGTAGGTTTCCTATGTTATAGCTAGGGACAGTCACATTGTGGGTATATATAGATGAGGGGTTGAGGCTAAAAGTGGAAGAATTTTTGGGAGAGAAAAGCTAGGGTTTGCTTCGAGGTCTGTTTATAAGAGCTTAAAAATTGAAACATATTGATAAAATAAAGTTGATCTACTAAGAGTTTCGTCAATAAGTGTTTTTCTGGATTCCGATGGTTTGACCGGAGTTCATTAGGTGGTCTAACCGGCAGCGGCGAGAAGGCAACAGAGGGAGACGGTGGTCCGACCGGCTGGACAACACCGGTCAGACCGGCGGCATAGGGACGGTCAGACCGATGCAAGACCTGCTGTCAGACCGGCTACGCTGACGACTTCGTCAAGTTTGAGGGTAACTTTTATTTGCGCTAAAAGTTTTTGGTTTTTGGTGTTCCAACCATTCATCCCCCTCTGGTTGGCTTGGTTCTTGTATTCGATCCTACACCAATTAGTTGTTTCTCGGAATCTTAAGCTCCCATAAACAGACCCTATATCAACAGACAATTTCGTCTTTTCAGTCTGTAGGACCACACGACTGCAACTTTTTTGTCTCGGCCAAAGATTATATCAGAACGGTTGCTTTGGTTTCAATTTAAGTTGTTTCTTTACATGTTTCACATCAGAAATTATATCGGTCAGGACTCAAATTATGTAACATACTCAAAATTTGGATTTCAAATTTTGTATCTAAAAAGTCGAAAAATATTTTTCCTAAATAGGAATACTAATATTTTTCAACTGAAGACCTAGGTGAGTCTAATATGACCAGTTTAAATATGCAAATTTGTGAATAATGTAAAACCTTTTCCTTGATAGATCAAAAGAAGAAAATAAACATAGTGTGTGCATGTATTTGCATAATGTATTGTTGTGACTTGAGTCCTTTTGCTTGTTTTTGGATTTTACTAGCATTTCATAATAGGACTTATGAGCATTAATTAAAAATTTGAAGTAAATACTTAATATATATTTACAAGAATGTATATACATGTAATATATGAAGTTGAGTAACTAAAAGAATAAATCACGCTCAACAACATCATGTCAGGTCAAGAATCATCTAAATATAATTTTATAAACAATTAAATGCATTTTCATAGTAGCAACCTATGTATATGTTTAAGCTTAGTGAATTTTTAAAAATAATTGGGGTAAGATTAAATCATGGAAAAATTCATGTGGATGCTAATCAATATGTTAGACTCACTGGAATTTTGGAATGATTTTATCTTTATATCTAGGCATTCAATTAATTTGGTCAAATAAGTAAAAATCCGATTTAATCCTAAACCCTAATCGGCAAAACTCATGCCTCATCCAAACATGCATTAAATTATATGAAAGTGTATATGAAAAATAATTTATTAAAATACCAGCTGATTTATCATGAATTAATATAATTTTTCCATAATTTATTTTATTACTTTTGACCCCTTAAAAATTCAATTTGATTTCAGCCAGGCCCATTTTCTTTATTTTGCTGAGAATAAACTATAAGGAATTTTTGAGTGCAACCAAGTAAAATGGAAATTAGGTATTTTCTTCTACCTTCAGAAAAAATCCACCCTAATTTATCATGTCTACAAAATAAGCTTTAGAATTATAAAGATAAGGGAAAAGAATAAATAGGATAAAATTCTGAAGATCGCCAAATCCAGTGTTCACTGAAATTTCTATCCACGCTCTGACTTTTGTCTAGTGTACCACGGATTGGGCCCACATGGCAGCCTCATTGGCTTGCCCTCTTCCCGTCCATCTCCTCCAGTCGACCGGAGCATGCGAGGGAGGGAGTGAGAGAGCGCCGACCGCTCTCAGGACGCACGTGACGTGTGGCCGAGACGTGTCGCCGCCTCCAAACTCCTCTCTTCTTCCTCTTATCTTTCCCGACTGCATCGCCTCCTCTCATTTTCCATCTCTATGCCGAAGAAGTCAAGAGGGAGAGCCTCAACTTCCCCACTTCGCTTTCCTCTCATCGTCGGCCGTGAGGAAGATGAAGGCCGCTAGCACCGATGAGCCACGGTTGCCCTCTCCTTTCTCATGTTCCATTCTCTTCACATCATGCCGAGCATTTCCTCTTTTGACACCGATTCATTTTGTCCATCGTAGCAACGGGAACGCCGCCGTGCCGACGACGCTCCAGAGCACGCACCGAAGGTCGCCGTTGCTGGCATCGTTGTCGCGCAGCATGAAGGGGACCACCTCGGGTCAAGCCATCGCGCCACTGATCTCCCCTTGAAGTCCTCTCCAAAACCCCTCAAGAATCCCTGAGGATCGTCCACCGACGAGGAAGATCGCCGCCATCTTCCCCAACTCCGGCCAACCGACGCCGTCGCCGATTTCTTTCTCTCCGGTGAGCTCCAAGCCGATTCCTTGCACATGTGTCATCTGTAGAAGGTCTCTAACCCCATGCATGGCTCTCAAATGTGATGCATGCGCTAAGTCATGCCGTCGTCGTCGACCCGAAGCATCCAGCCGCCGCCGCCATGGTTTGCTAATTCTGCCACCCCACCGGAGGTTCCGAGCCATCGGGTCTCATTCGGTGAGTATCCTAGAGCTCTTAGCACACACTTGCATGTATCAATTCGGCCGGATAAAGTCCATGACCTATCTTGCACCTGCAGCCATGAAACTGCTGCCGCTCGCATTGCCACCGGTGTCGACTCCGTCCATCACCGGCGACAAGACGACCACTGTCGGGTGTGCAACGATGCTGCGCATCTTTTCTCCTTTAGCTGTATCATCCAATTCGCCACCCTTGGTCGCCGGCGCCGATGGCAAGCTCGCCGGTGAGCTCTGCTGCTACTGCTGCTTCCTTTCTCCCCCATTTCTATGACAGGTGGGCCCCACTTCATCTAAGAGACCGGGACTTGATTAGTAAGGAAAACGAAACTTTCTGTATTAATTTGTAAATGTACAACCTATGACATGTGGGACCGAGGACCTATTAGTAATAATTTAGAAACTTGAGTATTCTTAATGAAGATGTATTTAAACATGTGCCTGAGACCTCGGGTTGAATCTTTAAAAACCCAGGGACCTTTCTGCAAAAGTCACAGAGACTGCCAGTGGACCCCTTATCTTTAAAATCTGAAAATATTAAAGAAAATACTCAAATCGATAATTATACAACAGAAAAATGAGTGAAACTTGTAATATATATATAAAATTCATTTTAACTCCATTTGAGGAGAATCAAATTTCTATGGACTCACAAAATTATAAACTTTAATATGGTAAGATAAAACATGATTCTTACAGTAGAAGAAATGTCTCTAAAAATTAGTATATGGAATACTTGACATATAGCATTCACCAATTCATAAAATCCATACAAAATTCATTCTAACTCCAAATAATATAATCCCAGATGGGTTGGGTTGGTAGTCTCATGGACTTAGTTTCTGTGAATTAAAATATAGCATATGCAGTACTAGAATCATCCCTAAAATTCAGTACAGCTATTCAAGACTATAGTATATCACCTATCTTGTAAAATTCATAATTAAATCGTGCTAACTCTAAAAATTGTGAAACCAATTTTGTCAAACTCCTGGGGACCAAGCCCTCACTTCAGCAGCCCAACATTTCACAAATCTTGGACCTAAAGTGCACTTGAGTACTAATAGAGCTTAATTAGCCTATGTTTAGAATAGAACTTACAAAATTCATAACTCTCAAAATAAAAGTGATAAAATATAAATTTATTCCCATAAATTCATTTTAAGACATTACCAACCCACTGTGAAGAATTCATACATTTTAGAGCATTTTGGATTTTTCGCATTATTTGAATGTTTATTCGATTTGTACGTTATGATTATATAGATTGCGAGTTCGTTGACGGTGAAGGAGTGGAATTGGTTGTCATATTCATATTAAGGATCTCTACAAGTGAGGCAAGTTCCCTTTTTCTTTGAACACATTGAATCCTATATTTTATGGGCAAATGTTTTGTTTATAACTTTGCATGCGTTATTTGGTAGAAAATTATATTTTGTTGAGAAGATGGTAGTTATCACCCACTTGTTGCATGAACCATCTCAATAAATTTCACTCATTGCTGATTGTAACCATAGGAATGATTGGAGTACATTGGTTGTACTCTAATGAGTCTAATTATGCTTTATATGTGCCATATGCTTAGCCATGCTTAGCAATTCGCTAAATAATATTGTGATCACTTTATAAATGAGATTTGGGTAGGTAGTTGAGTGCTCGAGATTGTCTGATTGTTCAGGATGGTCCTACCTAGGAGCCTACCCCTAGTTGGTTGCCTATGGAAAAGGGTAAGCACGCTTCCGATGGACATTAATTATTAGGCCGGTTGACCCTATGTATATATTCTAGTTAAATGTCTCTATTTATATCTAAGTCATCCATTCTGTATATTGTTCTGATATATATTGGCTTAGATGAAAATACAAAGCTAGCAAATTCCCGAGGCTAGCTGAGCATGAGTATGAATATTGAGCAATTGAGATGTTGTAGAGCTTTAGCGATTTGAATTAAGTCTCTTGAGATGTGTAACACATTTGGTCACCACCTTCATGTTGTTTGACGGGCATGTCTCAGGTTGAAGTTAACTGGCACGCTGAGTCCCAGCAATATCTCCTTTGCTCATTATTCGGCATCGCAGAGTTTATATCAAATGGTGTTATATTGTGATCATGGACACATTGAGATTTGAGTGGCTATTTATGCGTGTATGGATCTCACTCATCCAAAATCATGTGGTGCTCACAAATAACACTGGACGGTATAAATTCGACGTGCTCAACAAATTACATCTGAACAAATTCTTCTTTTGCAGCCTACATCTTTCGTCTAAAAAAATAAATTTTAGGAAAAAATCTAGATAAACAGTTGTCCAAATTCATTCCAAAAATTATTTTTTTCCCGTTGGAGGGATGCCACGAGCCTTCATCTTACTACAGATAAATTTCAGGTCGGTATGTTCAGGCCATAAATAACAGAAGGATCAATCTCACAATAACAAATTCAATGTTTCAAGCAGAACATCGTCCAGTTGACCATGACAAAAAGAAAACTCAACTTCTTAAATATTATACCACGGCCAGAAGATCAAGAGCTCAGAGTTTAAACATAGCAAAACTAGCACAGACCTTCAGATTATTTTCAAGCAATTTGGTTTTCCTGAAAAAGCATAAATAAGGAAACACAAAATTATCTGGTAAGATGTTGACCCGGAGCATTATTTACTCGCAGCAAAACCAATTAATTCATTTCCTTTCAATTACTGCTTCCTTTATTTCCTTCTGCACATTTTGTTGCTTAGCTTCTTATGCAGTACAAATTGAAAGAAACAAAGACCAAATCATGGAAAAGGCAAAATAAGTGATTTTATGCTCCAAATTGAGTGAATTTACTTAAAACAAATTAATTCATGTAAGTATTGACTTTATTCTTTTATTCCCATTATATAAAGAGATGATACACACAATTAATTCACGTGAGTTTTTCTGCACATCAAAGATAGTCTTAAGAAGATACATATTATTGTTTAAGAGAGTACACATGAAGGGCAGACGATATATATTATTTTTGAAGAAAGAGTACTTGAGTGCTACATGAAAAACGGTTGGATAGCAGATGCTTATATAATAGGAACGGAGGAGACTACAAGAAATTGCTAAAATTCCATATGAAGAATCTGAAAATAAGGTATTTGTGAGTTCTACGCTGTTACGTACCTATCATTTCCTTACCAGCTTATGTTTTAAATAATGCTACTATAATCCAGAGAAATATATACACATCAAAAGAGTAGAAAAATTGGACCTTTATATTTGAAACCTACAACCTTGCCTTCATCAGTTTAGGTACTATTATTACTTTATGATTTGTTCCAGTGTTGAGTGATTTAGTATAATTATTTGTCCTTGGAAAAATTATAATTATTTGAATTATTTGTCGTTGAATTTTATTAATCATATGTAGTCATTGGAAGAGAATGTTAAAAATATATAATATATTCATCAGATGATAACATTTTTTATAGAATGAACAATAGCCCGTGCTATGTACAGGTTAGCTACTAGTTTACTATATAATACAATTAATCATAAGTCATATATATCACTAACAACATGAACCTTAATTGATGCAACAAGAGTTGAATATAACTCTTTTTGTGGTTGGATAATGTTTATTTCAGACTTCTGTCAACACTCTAGCTAGAAATCTTCTTGTCCTCATGAAAATATGACTTCATATGTATCAGATTTGGTTGTGTAGCTTGTCAATATCTAAGTATCACTATTACAGATTTCGTTTTTTTACGAGAGGCCCTCATTAGGTTGTAGACGGGCCATAAGTGGCCACGCCTGCAAAAACCGATTCCCCAGGGGCCGGTTCATAGACCACACGTGAAATTTGAAATAATTGATGGCAAGCTAAACCAACATTATATTAAAGTAGCATTCACTAGTGAATATATTAAAAATTTTGTCGTCTAAACATTATATTTAAGCTAAAAATAGAAAAAAAAGCCTACAATAGTCTATTTGCAAAAGTGCAAAAATCGTCGCATTCCACCGATGAAATTTGAAATAAATGGAGGCAAATAAAATAGGAAATCAAGCATGTAACCTTCTATATGGATGCATTATCGCGTGTGGTCGCTTAAGCGGCCCGCACGCGATAATGGTCGCATTATCGCGTGCGAGCCTCTTAAGGCACCGTATGCGATAATGCATGCGGGCCCTTAACATGCCCGCACATGATAATACAACCATTATCGCGTGTGGGCCACTTAAGCAACCGCACGCGATGGTCGAGGCCATATATGCTCTCAGCCCGAGCTGCAGCCATTTCAAACCCAACGTTTCTCTCTCCAAAACGAGGCAACAAATAGGGGGGAGGTTTTGAACTTCAAATCTTTGCTTGGCATTCCATATAGAAGGTTACATGCTTGATTTCCTATTTCATTTACCTCCATTTATTTCAAATTTCATCGGTGGAATGCAATGATTTTTGCACTTTTGTAAATAGACTATTGTAGGCTATTTTTTCCTATTTTTATCTAAAATATAATGTTTAAAGGACAAAATTTTCAATGTATTCACTAGTGCATACTACTTTAATATAATGTTGGTTTAGCTTGCCCTCAATTATTTCAAATTTCATCGGTGGAAAGCGATCTGTGTTGGCACGAACCAAGTCGACGAACACACGAAGGCCTGGGAGATCTGCTTAGCTCCAGTGCAGGTCCTAAAATTAATGAGATGCGGGCGTGCCAGTCAGTTTGATCCTGCAACTGACAAGATATATAAACAGCAGATCAAAGAGCCGATCGGCTGACAAGCCGATGGAGTAATTCCAGCAGATGTCGATATTAGCCGATGTCGATAGGGTTTTGAACAATCGGCTATATATCTAATGTAGATTCTGACACTTGATGTAAATAATGATATAAAGACAATCGGCTGATGATAATGCAATAAAACAATAATATAATCCAATAGAAACCAATCGGCTAATAGTGATATGATAGATTAAGCGCTAATCCGAAGGCTAAAGCATACATCGGCTAGAGGTCTGATGGCATTAAATCCAAACGATTAGATAATCAATAAAACCTTTGATGTCATTGGCTAAATCCAACTTGTATGTAATCCTTGTGAGCCGATGCAACGTCC
Organism: Oryza officinalis; assembly: GCA_008326285.1. Classification (NCBI taxonomy): domain Eukaryota; kingdom Viridiplantae; phylum Streptophyta; class Magnoliopsida; order Poales; family Poaceae; genus Oryza; species Oryza officinalis. The sequence continues at coordinate 11,297,834 of BDMV01000005.1, forward strand.
AGATAACTCATCGGCTGAAACCTTGATGAAACCCTTATTGGCAATCAAAAAGTAGGCTAGAGATTATGGTTCTAAGCATGACTAGGGCTAATGCAGCGTAAAGTATGAAAAGAAACATAATATCTAGACAATCAAGCCTGCGACTGATTTTTAGGGTGGTAGATACCTTACCTAATCTAGATCGACAAAACAATTTAGCCGATACCGGCAAAACCCTAGAAAAGATTTGACTGATACATGTAAATTGAATAATCGACTTAGATTAACTAAGATATATAATAAATAGGTAGACAAATATATCAACCAAACCAGAGCGATCCAAGAGGTTGAAGCGATGCAGCCTTGAACAACACCAATGTAGGCGATGCAATTGCTAGGGCCGATGGAACATAGGACTTACCCTTTCGCCGAAGATCGAAAGCCGATGCAACCCCGTGTCAGGTGCCAAGTTCCATCGGTTGATAAATAAAAACCTCGGGAAAGAGGGTGACATTGCACCAAGAGTTGTTGTATTGATCCAGAGATATCTTACAAAGACCCCGGGTGTACATATTTATACCCATGGGTAGATACTAGTCCTTATTGGACAAGACACAAACTTTCCTAAAGATAAAGTAAAAGATACAAGTCCTATTCGGACTCTAAAGAATCTTTTCTAAAACTAAAAAGGAAACTAACTGACTCTACCTAATTAATAGATAAATTACCTTGTCGTATCCTCGTTGAACTCGGTCTCTTCTAGATATGATTCCTTTAATTGATTAATTTCCTTAACCGAATTCATCAAGAATCCGACTGCTGGCGATTGATAATGCCCATCGACCGATTCCAGGACTCTGAAGCCGATACTAACTCTAGGCCGGTGACGATTTCGGGGTTTACCAAATTTTGGCATTAACAGGATGGTCCATCACTAGCTTCAACGATTTAATGGATCTCTTGAGAGTTATGCTTCCGAAGCCTAACTTGTTGCCATCCAACACGTATCAAGCGATCCTTTCATGTGTAAATCACTATATACTGTAACACAAGAAATATGTTGACTTTGACAGGTGCCCAACCTGTGGGACGAGTCGTTGCAAAACGGGTAACAGAGCCTCTGATACTGAGGTTGTTGATCCTGATTCATCGATGGATAAAAAAAAAGATTTCGGCCATGGTGATATGATACTTGCCAGTGAAAGATCGCATGAAGCGCCTGTTCTCAAACCCTACCGACGTCGAGCTGATGAGATGGCATCAAGAGAACCGAAAGACGGATGGTCTGATTTGAATTTCTACGGATCCAAGAAATGTAAGATTTGCTTTGTGCACAGACGGAATGAATCCATTCAGTGACTTAAGCAGCTCACACAGCACCTAGCCAGTTCTGCTCACCTTGTACAACATTTCTACATGGATTTGTTAGATGTGAAAGTACATTCTGTTGACTATCCTTATATATGGGCCATAACAACCTGGGATCGATATAGATGTGTTTCTTGAACCTTTGATGGAGGATATGGAAGATATGTGGAAAGAAGGGTTACGAGTGTGGGATGAATACCACCGGGAGTACTTTACTTTGTGTGCTATCATATTCGTTACCATCAATGACCTACCAGCGAACCTTTTCCTCTCGGGCCAGATTAAAGAGAAGACTGGATGTCTTATATGTCTCGACAACATGTCATACAAGTACCTGACGTCCTCAAGTAAGATAGTTTACATGCGTCATCGTCGGTTCTTACCGCATAGACACAAGTACCGTGCAATGGCCATATTATTCGACAAGACAGTAGAGAACATGTCTGTCCCTAAAACACGAAGTGGTACTACAGTCTTTGACATGAGAAAGAATATTAAGGTCGTGTTCGGGAAGGGAAAGAAGAAGGTGGGCAAGAGGAAGAAAGCAACGGAGAAAAATACTTTGCCTTTCAAGAAGCACTCAAATATTTTTCAAGTACGTGCCATACTAGAAAGACCTAGTGATTCGTCATGCCATTGATATAATGCACCTCGAGAAGAATGTGTTCGACAGCACCATTGGCACCTTACTAGACATCTTGAGTAAGACAAAGGTTGGACTGAAGTCACGTACCGACCTGATAAATTTGGACATATGGCAAGACATTCACCCAAAAGAGCTGGCAAATGGGAAGATCAAGATTCCTCCGGTATGCTACTCAATGACACCAGAAGAGAAAAAGACTTTCTATAGATGCTTTCATAGTTTGAAAGTGCCTATTGGTTTCTCATCAAATATCAGGAAGCTAGTAGCAATGAAAGATTTGACCATCTCTGGATACAATGCTGATTTGATCATCTTTGAATACAATGCTCATGACTGTCATAAGATACTATCTGTCTTCCTCCCTATTGCTATAAGGGTGATCAAGCCAGTTCAAACTAAGGTAGTGATAACAAAGTTGTGCTATTTTTTTAATCAAATTTCACATAAGGTTTTTGATCCAGAGGAATTAGGACCCCTCCAGGCATTCACAGTCAAGACAGCTTGCCAGTTAAAGATGTATTTTCCACCATCTTACTTTGATATGATGCAGCATCTGATTGTTCACAATCTTCCTCAGATTATTGAACATGGTCCTCTATACCTATGTAAAATGTGGGCGTATGAGCAGTACATGTCGGTTCATTTGGACTCAAGTCGGGTCCATCGTTTTTCCCATCTTTGCCGTAACTCCAATCTTGCGTTCCCCAATGCCAGTTGGGATTGAGAACAAAGCCGCAAGGACGACAGAAAATAATCCTTCGTCAGTTGCTTCTCCTATCCGGTCAGAAAAGAGGACGTCGATGACTTCAGCTTCCCGAAAAATTCCTAAAGTGGCCAAACCACAGACATCTGTTAAGGGTCAGGTTCTGACAAGAAAATCCCCACCAAACCACTACACCTGGGGTTCAATCCATAAGACGTCCCCATACTATCTGGTCGAATGCCGGGTAATACTTCAAGTGAAGGCTGAACTCGATGCTTGCAAAGATCGAGATATCCAGCGCACATCTCTATACAAGGCAAGATGCTTGATCGACAAATCAAAAAGTCACCCCCTTACCACTGCAAGATCTTCTTGAAGGTCACCAGATCCATGATCCGCATCCCCTGCTATCCAATCCACCAACATTGAGATCAACCTCGAGGTGCAACGATGGACGATAGCGAGATGGGAGCTCCAGATCGCTTGGTCGGATTCATTGACATCGATCCTTGTGAACCATCCATCCTTCACAGCTTGGAATCTTTAGGATCCAACTCCCCACGTGAAGTTAACGTGATTGAAGGGATCATCGAGGACATACGTGAAGAGGGTGAGGTTCTTTTAGAAGAAGAACCACCGCTCCTGTTGCATCACGTCAACCCGTCGAGCCAGTTCAAACTCCTGCCGAACACTTCACCGTGGACAACTCGTTACTGAAGCAAACTCCGTTCGACCCAGTGACCTTCGCTGCTGGTAGCCAATCTCAACTCTACCTTCTTGGCCGTAGCCGGATAAAACCACCAAGGTCCTTTTCGAGATCCTGTCAACACGTTGGAGACTGAGCACCGGAGAACGATGTTGCCGAGGACGTTTCAGTCCGCACCCTAGTCAAGACCTAGGTTGCAATCCTCGGAACGCATCACCGAGAAGGCAAGCCCACCAACCCCCTCCTCACCAAGATGACCGCGACCATCGCAATCACTTGAATGGGCGTAGGCAGGAGCGACAAGATCAGGACGATGTCGAGCACCGCCAACCTCGCGCACCTCACGGAGGAACAGAGGGCGGGATGACAATGACAACCGAGAAGATTGCAACACTGACCGAGATCGCCAAAGTCAACAGGGCGACAACACCGTGATGACAATCAACGACGACAAAACTCGTGATCCTCGAACTCCAGGAGGGACCGAGGATGGAGCCGTAGGTCAAGGGGCCGCACCAGCAGCTACTAGGATCCTTCGTCATCATCGTTGTTTGCTGGAGGTGGTTCTCGCAGGCCACGAGGACGTCGTCCACCCTTTATACCGGGAGGCGGATGTCGGGCTTTCACACCTGCTCTACGAGAGGTGCAATGGCCAAACAAGTTCCCTCCTGCCACGGTAGAAAAGTATGACGGCAGTACTAATCCAGAGGAGTTCCTGCACATCTACTCTATAGTTCTCTACGTGGCTGGCGCAGACGACAACGCGTTAGCAAACTACTTGCCTACAGCATTGAAAGGATCTGCTCAGTCATGGCTGGTGCACCTTCCACCTCGCTCGATTTCTTCCTAGGAAGACCTGTGGCAGCAATTTGTCGCTAACTTTCAAGGAACATACAAGCAACATGCGGTTGAGGATGATCTACACGCCCTTAGGCAGAACCCGGGTGAATCCTTAAGGGACTATATACGATGTTTTAATGAATGCCGGAATACGATCCATGAGATCATCGACGCTTCTGTCATACGCGCATTCAAGTCATCGTCCGAGATCACAACACCATCCAAGAGCTGGCAACAAGGTGAATCATTTCTGCCATGAAGCTATTCGAGATCATCAACAGATGTGCTCACGCTGATGACGCCCTTAGGAAGAAAAATGGAAAAGGCAAGGTGGTCGAGGAGAAGCAATCGGCCAGGAAAGATGCACCAGAATCCACCAAAAAGAAGAAACAAAATCACAAAAAGAAAGGAAAGCGTAAGGCGGAGATAGAGATCCTTGTTGCAAAACAAGCAAACCCACCCCCAAGGCGCCTTGCCCTTCAAGGCGATGAACCAGTACGACAATGGTGTCCAATACACAAGACCGACACACACACCTTGGAGGAGTGCTAGGTTTTCCAAAAAGCGTTAGCGAAATAGCTGGCCCTCAAAAAAGGAAAGCGAGTTCGCGTGGCCGAGAGGAGCACTGATGATCTCTCGTCCGACGATGAACTTGTGTTCCCAGACTTCGACCAGCATGCATCCCATATCTTCGGCTGTTTTATGACGTACACCTCTAAAAGGGAGTACAAGAAGGTAGAACGCGAAGTCTGCTCTACTTCACGAGGAGTTTCTACCATGATGAAGTGGTCCAAGTAGAAGATCGAGTTCTCTGAGGCCGACCACCCGACAATGACAATCGTACCTCGTCGGTATATGATAGTAGACGAACCCACTATTAGGAATATCAAGGTTGCACGGTTCCTCATTGACGGCGTGGCTCCATCAATCTCCTCTTCGCTAGCACCCTCGACGCAATGGGTATCCCTAGAAGCAAGATTATTTCTTTTGAATAGCCCTTTCATGGGATCACTCTGGAATCATCGTCAAAACCGATGGGGAAGATTATGCTAGCCGTAACATTCGGCTAGGCCAACAACTTTCGTACAGAGCAGATCACTTTCGACGTATGGAGTTTGACACTGCTTATAATGCTATCCTCGGAAGGACTGCCGTCGTGAAGTTCAGGGTGGCGTCCCACTGTGTGTACAAAATTCTCAAGATGCCACGTCCAAAAGGGAAAATCACGATCCCCGGGAACACGAAGGTAGCGGTACAGTGCGACAAGAGGAGCCTCGACATGGTCGAGCATACTCCCACACCACCCGCCACTACAAAGCCTCCCTAGAAAGTGAGCAAGCCCAACATGGCTCCCAAGCCCGATGGCGCAATCAAGATCATCCCGCTGGCCAGTAGCAACCTCGACAAGACAGTCTAGATCGGGGCAACGCTTAACAGCAAATAGGAAGTCGAGCTCATTACCTTCCTCTGCGAGAATGCAGATGTGTTCGCTTGGCAACCGTTCGACATGCCCGGAGTCCCCAGGGAGGTGATCGAGCACAAATTGATGGTGCGTCCCAATGCCAAGCCAGCCAAGCAGAAGCTGCGGTGGTCCACCCAAGACAGAAAAGAAGCCATTCGAGAAGAGCTGGACAAACTTCTCAAGGCTAGCTTCATCAGAGAGGTTCTTCATCCAGAGTGGCTTGCTAATCCAGTGATGGTGCGCAAGGCCAACAACAAGTGGAGGATGTGTGTAGACTTCACTGAGCTCAACAAGGCATGCCCCAAGGACCACTTTCCTCTTTCTCGTATTGACCAACTGGTGGATTCAATTGCTGGTTGTGAGTTGTTGAGTTTTCTCGACGCTTACTTCGGCTACCACCAGCTCAGCATGGCCAAAGAAGACGAAGAGAAGACAACGTTCATCACACCCTTCGGTGTTTTCTGCTATACCAAGATGCCCTTTGGATTAATCAATGCAGGTAGCACATACCAGCGAGAGATCCAAGGGGTTTTTGATGACCAGATTGGCAAGAATGTGGAGGCATATGTCGACGATGTCGTGGATCGATGACCTGAGGGAAACATTTAACAATGTCCGGTGACATTGGCTCAAATTAAACCTGGAGAAGTGTACGTTTGGAGTACCGTCGGGGAAGTTTCTCGGATTTCTTGTCTCTGGATGAGGCATTGAAGCAAACCCTGAGAAGATCAAGGCCATCGAGAACATGAAATCATCAACAAGGCTCAACGAAGTACAGAAGCTCACAGGATGCATGGCAGCTTTAAACCGGTTCATGGCTAGGATGGAAGAACGAGGATATCCTTTCTTTGCTTTACTCAAAAAGCAGGATAGATATGAGTGGACACAGGATGCCGCAAACACATTTATCGCGCTTAAGCGGTACTTGTCCAACCCTCCTGTACTTGTTGCCCTACAGCCAATGAAAGAACTATTTCTATATATTGCTGCCACACCTTATTCTGTTAGCATTGTGATCGTCGTTGAGAGGGACAAAGTACAATGTCCAGTGTACTATGTCAGCGAGGCCCTCCACAACGCCAAAACTCGATATCCTCAAATCCAAAAACTACTCTATGTTGTGGTCATGACATCGCGGATGCTATGCCACTATTGCCAGGCCCATAAAGTCACGATCGTCTCTTCTTTCCCCCTAGGCGAGGTGGTCAGGAACAAAGATGTCGTAGGATGATTGCCAAGTGGGTCGTCGAGCTCAGCCATTTTGATGTCCACTTCGTCCCATGTACAACCATCAAGTCTCAGGTTCTCGCTGACTTCGTTGCCGACTGGACCGTTCCCGAGAATGCCTCAGCCAGTCAGACGGATAATGAGACATGGACAATGGCTTTCGATGGGGCATTCAACAGCCAAGGAGTAGGGGTAGGATTCATTTTGACATCTCCTATCGAAGATCAGTTCAGACATGCAATACACCTCAATTTCCGTGCAAGAAACAACACTACAGAGTACGAGGGATTACTTGCCGGGTTATGAGCAGCCGCGGCACTTGGAGTGAAGTGATTGATTGTGAAAGGGGACTCAGAGTTGGTCACCAACCAAGTGCACAAGGACTACAAATGCTCAAACCCCGAGTTGACCAAGTACCTTGCCGAAGTCAGGAAGCTGGTGCGAAGGTTTGACGGTTTAGAGGTATGCCATGTCTACCGCAAAGATAACACCGATGCCGACAACCTAGCATGGTGCACGTCCAGAAGAGAACTAGTTGAACCAGGAACTTTTCTGAACATCTTGACAAAACCTTCAGTTAAAATCACCAACGACGAAGGCACCTTAGCCAGCGCCGAGAACAACTCGAGGGCTACTGCAGAGGTCAACAACGTCGTGGCAACCATTGAGATCACCGAAGACTGGCGTACTTTGTTCATCAACTTCTTAGATGCCGACAAGCTATTGGACAACAACACCACGACAGAAAAACTTTTCCATCAAGCAAAAGCTTACTATATGATCGACAATGATCTATACAAAAAAGTCCCTAACGGAGTTCTGTTCAAGTGTGTCTATCCCAAGACGGCAAGGATTTGCTACTCGACATCCATGGAGGAATTTGCGGGTCTCACGCCGGCCGGCAAACTCTGGTCGGAAAAGCCTTTCGACAAGGATTTTTCTGGCCAATAGCCCTTCAAGACGCTTGCGACTTGGTAGAACGATGTGAAGCATGCCAAGTTCACAGCAAACACACCAAGATGCCGACCCAAGCGCTCCAGATCATCCCTCTCACCTGGCCATCCTCATGCTGGGGGCTTGACATCCTTGGACCATTTCCCCGAGGACAAGGCGGCTACAAGTTTTTGTTCATGGCTATCGACAAATTCACCAAGTGAATTGAGGTAGAGCCAACAAGAGAAATCAAAGCCGAACACACCATCAAGTTCATGAAAGTGATATTCTGTCGATACGGACTTCTACACCAGATCCTGACGGACAATGGCTTCCAGTGTTCTAGCGGTGCCTCTCAGGACTACAGCATCGAATTCGGAGTGAAAATCTGCTTCGCCTCGGTCTCCCATCCTCAGAGTAACGGGCAGGTCGAGCGGGCAAGCAACATCGTGGTCCAGGGGATCAAAACACGTTTATACGATAGGCTCATGGCCTATGACACACGCTGGGTTGATGAACTCCCTTCTGTTTTATGGGCCGTATGTACTACCCCACCAACCTCCACCAAAGAGACTCCATTCTTTCTGATGTATGGTTCTGAGGCCATGCTCCCTTCAGTGCTATGATATTGGTCTACACGAGTCAAGAATTATTCAGATGAGGAACAGGAGGAGCGGCGAGCAGATGATGTTAACCTATTAGAGGAGCATTGAGAACGTGTTGCCGTTCGAGCAACCACATAACAACAGGCCCTATGTCGCTATCACAAAAAGTGTGTTCGTACCCGTACACTCACCATCGGCATTTACGTTCTCCGACGAGTTCAAAATCAGGTAGGGTGAAACAAGCACTCACCAAAGTGGGAGGGACTGTAGACGGTGGTCGAAGTCTTAAGGCCAGGCGCGTTCAAGATTGCGGATGACAAAGGCCCTCCTTTTACTTTTACTTCTCGACAAGTTCTTATTTCGAGTTGGACTGCATCGGCTTTGATCTCCAGCAAGAGATAAGGCCTGTCATGGCGGCTTTTTATCGGTGAGATTAGGGTTTACATCATTCTTACACTCTAATCTAATCTATACAACTATCTATTTATCATATATCTTAGCTAATCTAAATTGATGGCACAATTTACTTATATCGGCCAGATCCTTTCTAGGGTTTTATCAATATCGGCTAAATTGTTTTGTCAGTAAAGATTAGCTAAGGTATCTACCACCCTGAAAATCATTCAACACCTTGATTGTTTAGACTTTATGTTTCTTTTCATACTTAGTGCTGCATCAATTGACTTTAACCTCCTAAGTCGTGTTTAGAATCATAAAAACTAACATGCTTTTGATTGCCAATAAGGGTAGGATCGGAGTTTCAGCCGATCTTACCTGATATAACCGTTTTGCATATAAGTTCCATGCTTTATTTTGCTTAATGTGTTATATCTATCATCTTAGATAAGTATATCAATCCTTTAAATATACCAAGCTCATTTCTAACCTCACGCTGGCATCGGTTAGGTCCGATCCGATGAGATTGAAACTTGTTTAGCATATTTGATCAAGATCGATATTCTTATATGTGGCTGTATCGGAGTTCTAACCGATACATTATTTGAAATATCCTAAAGTATCTCATCGGCTATGATATAAGTTCATGTAATTATCAATTTATCTGATCTTGGTTATAAGTAATTAATACTGTCTCGGTTGGGTCCGATCTATCGTAATTGCTTGCATCTAAGAGAAAGATTAAATTAAGTAATTGCCTGTTATTTGCCTCTACAGCTGATCGTGATTGTCTTGGGCCTAATCGTCAACATCTACTCATAGGCTAGTTATTTAGGTCATATAATTGTATGATAATTAACTTTGAAAGACATCAATCTCATGCTGTATCGATTGGGTTCGACCTATAGGATTGATTTTGTTAAAGAAAAGTTGTCTATAATTATATTTAACCTAGATCTAGTTTATAAACAGCATCTTTCACCTTGCTGCCGATTCAACTTGCTTGCATCGGCTAGGTTACCACGATACGTCATTGGCCCTTTGGCCGATCGGCTATCGTTTACTAACGTTGTTTTGTTATATATCTTGTTGGTTACAGGATCAAACCAACTAGCACGTCCTGAACCTAAAGCAAGTATGGACCTGCATTGGAGCTAAATAGATCTCTCAGGCCGTCGTGTTTTCGCATCGACACGCTTTTGGCACACCCAGTGGAACATATTTCAAGACTTTCATCATGCCCACTGAACGTACAGAAGAGAATATCATCCCAGTCACTGTTGAACAACTGTTAGAAGAACAGAAAGCAGAGATGGAATAATTGATTCAAGATTTTCAAAATATGTATCTGGAATCTTTCGGTGTTACTTGGTAGTGATTTTCCTGAAGCCTAAAGCAGAAACCAGTGCACAAGGGGAAACCAAAGACAAGGTTGAAGATCAAATAGCTGATGACAAAACTGATGACAAGCCGACTTTACAAGACAAAATTGATTTTGCAGTACACCATGCTTTGATCAATCAGTCAAGTATGTTAGTTAATACATTAACTAATATGGTTAAGAAGGTGGTGTATGGGACTATAGCTGAGGAAGAGTCCAAAGGACCAATATATTTGCCAAATAATATGTTCTGAGCCTATAGAACTGTCAAGATTGAGATTCCAACCTCTTCATCAACAACCACCAATGCAACAACAATCGATGCAAAGGGGGCAAACATCTCAGCAAATAGCACAAGACCAAATTTTGCAATTAATAAGGAGCACACAACCACCATCGACCGGAGCACCTCAAAACCTGTAGCCGATAGGGGAACAGATAGCTCAACAACCCATGATTCAGCAGCCTGTAGCTCAACAGTCAATTGCAACATAGCCAATCGAACAACAGTACGTGCCTGAGGTTTCTCAAAATCTTCTGCATCAGCCATATTTGAGCCAATACTCTAGTTCTCAATATCAACTAGTCTCACCACATCAATATTGGCTGGAGCCTGTGCCACAGTTTCAATATCAACCTCAGTACAACAACTACAAACAAGCACCACAGTATGGAGGCAATGGACAGCAGCAGCAATGGGCCGATATGATTGCAGAGGTGATTAGGAAACAATTTGGACTCAACCCCAAGGAATCATGTATTTGCATCCATATCCGGAGCATTTTGATAGGGTTTCTTTGCCAAACCGATACAATATTCCAGATTTTTCAAAGTTTTTAGGCCAAGATAATGTTTCAACATATGAGCATATCAACCAATTCTTAGCACAATGTGTAGAGGCATCGGCTGTTGAAGCTTTGAGGGTTAGATTCTTTTCATTATCCTTATCTAGATCGACCTTTACCTGGTTTCCTTCCTTGCATTATAATTCTGTCAGAGGATGGGCTGGTCTAGAAAAATAGTTTCACAAATATTTCTTCAATGGAGTTCAAGAGATGAAGCAGTCAGACTTGACATCCATAAGGCAAAGATGTAATGAATCTGTTCCAGACTATATTCAGAGGTTTAGAGATATGAGAAATAGATGCTACAGTCTTTATTTGACCGATTCACAGCTTGCTGATTTGGCATTTCATGGATTGCTTGGGCCGATAAGAGAAACATTTTCTTATCAAGACTTTGAGAGCTTAGCTCATTTAGCTCAGAAGGTATCGGCACATGAACAGCGGTTCCAGGAGACATAAAGATTTGTCAAAAAAGCTAATAATGTTAACAATGTCTATAATTATGCCTCTAATTCAGAATATGAAGACCCAGAGATCGGCCTGGCAGAATGGTCGAGGAACAAAAAGACTATCGTCTGTCAATGGGTTAAGGACACTAGAAAAGAGGAGAGGTATGATTTTGATATTAACAAAGCCGATATGATATTTCATTTGCTGCTGCAGGAAAAACAGATTCAACTTCTAGTAGGTCATGTGATTCCATCAGCTGAAGAATTAAGAAAAAGAAAATACTGCAAGTGGCATAACACAGGTTCTCATCATACTAATGAGTGCAAGGTGTTCATGCAGCAGATTCAATCTACTATTGAGCAAGGTAGAATCAAGTTTGATAATGAAAAAAAGCCGATGAAGGTTGATGGCCATCCTTTTCCTGTACATATGGTCCACACAAGAGCAGATGATGATGAAGCCGATAGAAAGAATTATCAGACTTACCAGTAAAATAGGTTTAATTCTACAAGATTGATCAACAAGTACCAGAAGAAGCTGGAGAGACAAGTTCGAAGGCATTATCAAGATGATAGGACTTGTTTTGATCCTCACTGGGATCGTGAATTCTTCAGATTTTGCTGGAATGAGGGGATGAGATTGCCATCAGTTGAGGATTGCCCAACAATTCTAATCGACATTGATTCAAGGTATTATAGCAATTCTAATCGAGAGAGTAGCTCAAGGCATGAGAATCGACCGATACAGAAGAAATTGCCAGTTCATCAACGTTTAGGGCCAATTCACCGAGATTATTTTGAAGAAAAATATGAAGAAGAAGAAAAAGAAGAACAAGTACAGAACCCTCAATGGTACCCAATCGGTATTTTTACAAAGAAACCAAAAAGAAGAGGTCAACGATTGAGGAGCAGAGAGCAGATGCATGTGGTTGAAGAAAAAATCAACCATCGGCTGAAACACGTAAGAAAAGAGTGGCATGTCAAGAGTAAGATTCTACCAGCAGATGAAGTTAAAGCCGATGGAACAAGGGTACCAGCGTCTGCTAAGGGTAAAGTTGTAGCTTCATCTTCTGTCAACATGGTTTTTATACTGCTTGCAAAATACGGCGTGTCCACAGTTAATGGAGAAATTTGTATAGAATCGTTGAAAAAGTTGGCATTGTCACCACAACAAGCTATTTTTGAGAAACCCAAAGACGTGGAGCATCGACATCGTAGGCCTTTGTATATTAAGGGATTTGTCAATGGGAAACCGATGTCCATGATGTTAGTCAATGGGGGGCAACTATATATTTGATGCCTTACACAACATTCAGAAAGCTTGGCAAGACTCCAGAGGATCTGTTCAAGACTAACATGGTGTTAAAGGACTTTGAAGGGAATTCATCGGATACAAAAGGAGTTGTGAATGTGGAGTTGACAGTAGGCTGTAAAACAATTCCAACCACGTTTTTTGTCATTGATGGAAAAAGATCATATAGCTTGTTGGGAGAGATTGGATTCATGCTAATTGTTGCATCCCTTCAACAATGCACCAAAGTTTGATTCAGTGGCAAGGAGACCAGGTAGAAATTGTGCAAGCCGACAGGTTAGTAAATGTTGCTATTGCCAATTTGTCTATTTGGGAGACGGAAGGAGTTGATTGTTTGTCTGGAAAGTTTGGGAAGGAGATTATCTAAAGGTGTTCGATTGTGATATACAACCAATCGGTGATGAAGAACCCCAACGTTTGCTGTGAAGGCATGGTGGATGGCCCTAATTTCTATGCTAAAGACACTATAGATGATTTAGAGGGTAAATTGGGGCGACGATTTATGTCGGCCAATGAATTAGAAGAAGTAGACATTGGGACTGGTGATAAGCCAAGGCCGACATTTATAAGTGCTAAATTGTCAGATGAATTCAAAAGAGAATTAATAGAGTTGTTAAAAGAATACAGAGATTGTTTTGCCTGGGAATATCATGAGATGCCAGGACTTAGCCGATCTATTGTATAATATCGGCTTCTTATCAAACCAGGGTATCGGCCGTACAAACAGCCTCCAAAACGATTCAAGCCAAAGATGTACGATGCTATCAAGGCTTAAATTATAAGGCTTTATGATGCCAGTTTTATAAGACCTTGTCGATACGCTGAGTGGGTTTCAAACATAGTACCAGTAATCAAGCAAAATGGGAAGCTTAGGGTTTGTCTTGATTTCAGAGATTTGAACAAAGCTACACCCAAGGATGAATACCCGATGCCGATTGCTGATTTATTAGTTGATGCAGCTTTTGGATATAAGATTATAAGTTTTATGGATGGCAATGCAGGGTATAATCAAGTTTTTATGGCTGAGGAAGACATTCTTCAGACTGCATTTAGGTCTTCTAGTGCAATCGTCTTGTATTAGTGGGTTGTTATGAGTTTTGGATTGAAGAGTGCTGGTGCTACATATCAAAGGGCAATGAATTATATATTTCATGATCTCATCGGCTTGTTGGTTGAAATCAACATTGATGACGTAGTTGTGAAATAAAAACAAACTGATGGACATATAGCCGATCTACGAAAAATATTGAAAAGAACAAGTATGGTTTAAAGATGAATCCTAACAAGTGTGCTTTTGGTGTATCGGCTGAAAAATTCCTTGGTTTTTTAGTTCATGATGGGGGATTGAAATAACACAAAAGAATATAAATGCTATCAAAGATATCAAACCTCTTAAAAATAAGACTAAGTTACAATCATTGATCGGCAAAATTAACTTTGTGAGAAGCTTTATTTCCAATCTATCGAGTAGAATTGAGCCCTTCACTCCCTTATTGAGGTTGAAAGCCGATCAAGAGTTTATATGGCGGGAGCAGCAGCAAAAAGCTCTGGACAACATCAAAGAATATTTGAGTTATCCTCCAGTGTTGATGCCACCTCAGAAAGGAGTCCCGTTCAAGTTGTACTTGTCAACCGATGAGAAGTCTATCGGTTTAGTTTTGGTCTAGGAGGTTGAAGGGAAAGAATGAGCAATATTTTATCTTAGCAGAAGACTTTAGGATGCAGAAACAAGGTATAACCTTGTAGAGGCATTATCTACTTTCAAACGAGTGCAAAGTAATATAAAAGCCGATGTAGTCAGATATATGCTATCGGTTCCAGTCCTCAAAGGTAGAGTTGGAAAGTAGATTTTTGCTTTAACAGAATTTGATCTTCGATATGAATCAGATAAGGCGGTAAAAGGGCAGACGACAGCTGATTTTATTGTTCAGCATCGGGATGATTCAATTGAATATGTTGAGATGATGCCTTGGACATTATTCTTTGATGGATCCATTTGCACTCATGGTTGTGATATTGGCTTAGTGATTATATCGCCTCGGGAGGCAAGTTTTGAGTTTGCCTTTACAATTAAACCTTACTATACAAACAATTAGGCAGAATATGAGGCAGTACTCAAGGGAATGCAACTTTTGAAGGAGGTTGATGTTGGTGATATACCCTAGAGGCAATCATAGAAATGATTGTATCACATACTATGTTTACATCTTTGTTCCTTGAAATAGATAACTTATTATTGATCAATGAATATGTGATTCGTTCATGAGACTATTTATGTTGTATGTTACTATTTTTAAAGTATCCCTGATCAAATACCATATATGAAACAAATATGGTTCAATGATTAGCACATTCATTGATTGATGATCATGTCTCATGGATCATGATATGGAGATACCAAATTAATAATATGGACACATGTTGGAGAACATGTTGTTGGATAGACCCAACATGAGACACTGCAAGAGCTATATGTGATGTGCCATCAGTAGTCACATATTAGTGTTGGTGTAGAATCCTTAGACCTGAGATTATCACGGTTCCCAACATGTGTAGTAGCTTGCTTAGGGGCTGCCAAACCCTACTCCGTAATTGGGCATGCTATAAAACATGTAGTGGGATATGAATAATCAAGATGTGATTTGCCTCTTCCTTGGAGAGATATCTCTGGGCCCCTCGATGTTATAGATTATGGAAGTGTATGGTCATGCCAAAAGTGATTGATGAGTCAATCACAGGTTAAATAATCTATTACAGAATCAAGTGAATGATTGAGCTATTAAAGGATGGCACATATCAAGTCTTGAGTTTAATCGATATCGTGAGGCAAAGGGGTTCATACAAGTATACACTAGAGGTTCAGCCGATATGATCTTTATGTATGTCCGGTGGGTCAATATGTTTTGCTAGGGGCCACTGTAGACACGCGGACCGAAAAGGAGTTTTTGGGTTGCAGCCGAGTGTACATGAACCTACAGGGTCGCACACTTAATGGGCCGGAATAAAGGGATTAGATGGAGATCCAATATTTGCTCAATTCGGATAGAGATCCGAGTAGAACTCCTATGGGCTTCGGAGGCCCAGTTATAGATCCTATATATACACTTCAGGTGACGAGGCTGGTTGATATAGAGAAACCCTAGCCGTCACTTCCCTCCAAGCAAAACCCTAGCCGCACACGGGCGCTAGCACGACCGTGCGACGTGTTCCATCCTTGGACGTGTGGATACCGGTAGAGGCACCACTGGTCTGCGGTGCTGATCGGCGTGAGAGCACGGCGGGGCGTACGCACGAGGAGGAGAAGATCGATTGCTGCGATCTACTACTTCCTCTACATCGACGCGCGCTACGTCGCCAACGTTCCTTCGGCTTCTTAGCACCTACTTCCACTGCACAGCGCGTCGAGTGGTAACGATCTATGATCTCGTAGTAGTTGAGATCTATTACATGTTAGATGAGTTATCTACCTGGTCGAACCATGAGATGGATCGACAAGCACATGGGTTAATGAGATTAATCAGTATTGGGGTTTGGTGACTTCACCAGATTGTTTGGTATTTGCCACTACAATTGGTCTCATAAGATCATCCGATGTCCACTAGAACCGCACGTCATTGAGAAAAAGCGAGACAATGAGATTGACTCGTTTTCGGCGTAATTTAGTTACGCCGTTAAGGTTTTCACATGACGAATCATAGCGGGACTACCGTGTGCGTCATCCCTTAGTTTTCGCTTGGGGTTTGTATCATGGATAGTGCAATTCAGTCTAATGTACTAGCATATGATATCTATCTATCTTGCTTTATTATCATTGTATATTTGATATGACAATATCATAGAATAGATTCCCTCAGAAAAATTAAGTGTAATTGATGTCCTTCCAATAATTGCACCTATCATGGTTTTGATAATCAGTGATGGGTCTGCCATAGCAGAGTGTCACTGGTTATCATGATGAGATAGGATGGATGTCAGACATCTATATGCAGAGATTGTTGGTTTACTTGACAAGGTTATCAAAACGGTTTTGGACCTTGGGGCATAGGATGGGTTGGTACATGGAGATGTCACCCGACAGCACTTGAGTCACATAGGATGTGATTTGCAACG
Source organism: Oryza officinalis (assembly GCA_008326285.1). Lineage (NCBI taxonomy): Eukaryota > Viridiplantae > Streptophyta > Magnoliopsida > Poales > Poaceae > Oryza > Oryza officinalis. The sequence continues at coordinate 11,314,796 of BDMV01000005.1, forward strand.
CGTTGCTTACCTATTTTGCTAGTTGTCTAGCTGTCATGCCAAAGCTCACTAGATACTAATAAAATGAGGATCTTGATTCACTATGTTGCTAGAGGGAACTTTGTCGCAAAGTACATAGTGGGAGTATCTTTTGTTAAATTGTTTGATGAAAGATTAAATGTAAACATGGTGCTGATTTTGCATATATATATATTTCCCATTATAGATCATGGCAGCTCTTGCATCATCCAGTTTTAACTTGCGGTCTATTCTTGAGAAAGAAAAGTTGAATGGAATAAACTTCATGAATTGGTATCGCAACCTGAGAATTGTTCTCAGGCAGGAGCGCAAAGAATTTGTGCTTGAAGAGCCTTTTCCAGAAGACTTGCCCAACAATGCTACTGCTGCTCAGCGTAGGGAGCATGAAAAGCAACAAAATGACTATCTGGATGTGAGTTATCTCATGTTTGCTACTATGTCCCCTGAGCTTCGAAGGCAATATGAGACATTGGATGCTCATAGTATAATCACGGGACAACGTAGCATGTTTGAGAACCAAGCAAGAGTTGAGAGGTTCAATACCTCAAAGTCCTTGCTTGCGTGTAGGCTTGCAGAGGGTAATCCAGTTAGCCCACATGTGATCAAAATGATTGGTTACATTGAGAGTCTGGAAAACTTGGTTTTCCCCTTAGCTAAGAGTTGGCTACTGATCTGATTCTCCAGTCGCTCCCTCCTAGTTTTGAACCATTCATATTAAACTTCAATATGAACAACATGAGTAAGACCTTGGTCGAATTGCATGGGATGCTAAAGGGTGCCGAGGAGAGCATCAAGAAAAACTCCAACCATGTGATGGTCATGCATAAGCGCAAGCCCAACAACAAGAAGGTTGGTTAAAAGAGAAAGCTGAACTCCGATGAGATCGCGAGTACTAGCAACTCTAAGACCAAGGCTCAAAAAATCGGGCCCGCTAAGGATGCAGAGTGTTTCTTTTGCAAGGAGACAAGTCATTGGAAGAGAAACTGTAAGAAATACCTAGAGCAGCTCAAGCAGAAGCAGTAGGATGGAAAGAGTTCCACCTCAGGTATTAATGTTATAAAAATTAGTCTTGCTACTTCCTCTACTGATTCTTGGGTATTTGATACCGGTTCAATTGCTCATATATGCAAGTCGTTGCAGGGGCTGAAAACAAGTAGGAACTTGGCAAGAAGCGAAGTGGACATTCACTTGGGCAACGGAGCAAGAGTTGTTGCTGTTGCGGTTGGCATTATGTCGTTATCTTTACCATCAGGATTAGTTTTGAAATTAAATAATTGCTATTGTGTTCCAGCTTTGTGTAAAAACGTTATCTCTGCTTCCTGTTTGCAAGCAGAGGGTTATGGTTTTAGATCAGTGGACAATGGTTGTTCAGTCTATTATAATGACATTATCTATTTTCATGCACCCATGATGAATGGTTTGTACACTGTGAATCTTGATGGATGTTCAGTCTATAACATTAATACAAAAAGGCAACGTCCTAATGATTTGAATCCCACATTTATTTGGCATTGTCGCTTGGGCCATATAAATGAGAGATGCATGGAGAAGCTCTATAGAGATGGACTTCTACACTCTTTTGATTTTGAATCATTTGAGACATGTGAATCTTGTTTACTTGGCAAAATGACAAAGGCGTCTTTCACGGGTCAAAGTGAAAGGGCAAGTGTGCTATTGGCACTAGTACATACTGATGTATGTGGACCAATGAGCTCAACGGCCAGAGGTGGTTTTGGGTACTTCATTACATTCACCGATGATTTTAGTAGATATGGATATGTCTACTTAATGAGGCACAAGTCTGAATCCTTTGAAAAGTTCAAGGAATTTCAGAATGAGGTACAAAATTATTTAGGCAAGACAATCAAGTTTCTATGATCTCATCATGGAGGAGAATACTTGAGCCTTGAATTTGGCAATCATCTAAAGGAGTATGGAATTGTTCCACAACTCACTCCGCCAGGAACACCTCAATGGAATGGGGTGTCTGAACGGAGGAATCGTACATTGTTGGACATGGTGCGATCAATGATGGGCCAAACTGATCTCCCGTTAAGCTTTTGGGGATACACTCTAGAGAGTAGCGTTCACACTAAACAGGGTTCCATCAAAATCTATGGATAAGACACCATAAAAGATATGGACAGGGAAGCATCCCAGTTTGTCTTTCCTGAAAATTTGGGGATGTGAGGCTTTTGTAAAACATTTACAATTAGACAAACTCACACCTATATCAAATAAATGTTTCTTTGTGGGATATCCTAAGGAAACGAAACGATATTATTTCTATAATCGGAAGGAAGGTAAAGTATTTGTCGCCCGACACGGTGTTTTCTTGGAGAAAGATTTTCTTTCAAGAAAAGATAGTGGGTGCACGGTGCGACTCGAAGAAATTCGGGAATCACCAAAAAATGTGTCAACTTCCACGCAACCACAACAGATTGAGCAAGATGTTGTTCAACAGGTTGAACAAGTTATTGTTGAACCAGTTGTGCAAGCACCGGCTTCACGAAGGTTTGATAGGATACGGCGTACACCTACAAGGTATGCATTGATTACCACAGGACAATGTGATATATTGTTGTTAGACAACGATGAACCTATAACCTATGAGGAAGAGATGGTGGGACCAGACTTTAAGAAATAGCTTGGAGCTATGAGATCCGAAATAGAGTCCATGCATGACAACCAAGTTTGGAACTTGGTCGATCCACCTGATGGTGTAAAAGTCATCGAGTGCAAATGGGTCTTTAAGAAAAAGACAGATGTAGATGGAAATGTTCACATCTACAAGGCACGATTGGTGGCGAAAGGTTTCAGACAAATTCAAGGTGTTGACTATGATGAGACTTTCCCACCTGTCGCCATGTTAAAGTCTATTCGGATTATTCTAGCGATTGCTGCCTATTTTGATTATGAGATATGGCAAATGGATGTCAAAACAGTTTTCCTCAATGGAAATCTGAATGAGGATGTGTACATGATACAACCCAAGGGATTTGTCGATCCACAATCAGCTAAAAAGATATGCAAGTTGCTTAAATCCATTTATGGGTTGAAGCAAACATCTCGGAGTTGGAATATTCGTTTTGACGAAGTAGTCAAGGCATTGGGCTTTGTCAAAAACGAAGAGTGGGAGCGCACTGGTGTTTCTAATCCTATATGTAGATGACATATTGTTGATTGGGAATGACATTCTTATGCATGAATCTGTTAAGACATCATTGAAGAAAAGTTTTTCGATGGACTTGGGGAAGGCAGCATATATTCTGGGCATAAGGATCTATAGAGATAGATCAAAGAGGCTAATTGGATTAAGCCAGAGTACATATATTGACAAGGTGTTGAAAAGGTTCAACATGTAAGACTCCAAGAAAGGTTTCTTGCCGATGTCACATGGCATTAATCTTGGCAAGAATCAGTGTCTTTAAACGACTGATGAGCGAAACAAGATGAATGTGATTCCATATGTTTCAGCTACTGGATCTGTAATGTATGCCATGCTATGTACACGTCCAGATGTTTTATACGCACTTAGTGCAACAAGCCGATACCAATCAGATCCAGGTGAGAGTCACTGGATAGCTATAAAAAATATCCTAAAGTACTTGAGAAAAACTAAGGATATGTTCCTAGTCTATGGAGGAGAGGAAGAGCTCATTGTAAATGATTACACAGATGCAAGCTTCCAAACCGACAAAGACGACCTTAGATCACAGTCTGGATTTGTGTTCTGCCTAAATGGCGGCGCTGTGAGCTAGAAGAGTTCCAAGCAAGATACAGTCACCGATTTTACAACAGAAGCTGAGTACATTGCTACTTTTGAAGCAGCAAAGGAGGTTGTTTGGATAAAGAAATTTGTTTTTCAACTGGGTGTGATGACTAGTGCTCTCAGTCCTATGGACCTCTATTGCGATAATAGTGGGGCCATTGCGCAAGCCAAGGAGCCTAGATCGCATCAAAAGTCCAAACACATTTTACGACGGTATCATCTCATTCGCGAGATAGTGGGTAAAGGAGATGTGAAGATATGCAAAGTACATACGGATTTGAACATTGCAGATCCGTTGACAAAGCCACTCCCTCAGCCTAAGCATGAGGCACACACTAGGGCAATGGGTATTAGATACATGCATGATTGACTCTAGTGCAAGTGTTGAAGCTGATGCCATAGAGATTGTTGGTGATTCATTGCTAGTCATTAATCAATTATCCGAGGAGTATGGATGCAATAATGAAGTTTTGAGAGTTTATAATGTGAAATGCCAAGAGTTGATTAAGAATTTCAAGATTATTATGATGAAGCATGTTCCCAGGGAACAGAGTATTGAAGCCAACAATCTAGCTCAAGGTGCATCGGGCTATAAGCCGATGTTAAAAGATGTTGAAGTGGAGATTGCTATTGTTGATGCCGATGATTGTAGGTATGAAATTATTGAATATTTGGAGAATCCTTCTCAATTGGCGTTGAGGAAATTAAAGTACAAAGCCCTTAAATATGTTTTTCTTGATGATGATTTATATTATCAGACGATTGATGGAGTTTTGCTCAAGTGTTTGAATTTGGAGGAAGCCAAGGTTGATATGTGTGAGGTACATGAAGGAATTTGTGGAACACATCAATTGGCTCACAAGATGAAGTGGTTGCTTAGAAAGGTTGGATATTTTTGGCCGACAATGCTTGAAGATGTTACAAGGGATGTCAAGATTGTCAAAAGTTTGGAGTAGTTCAGAGGGCACCAGCATCGGCTATGAACACTATTATCAAGCCATGGCCGTTCAGAGGTTGGGGAATTGATATGATCGGCCAGATCAATCCACAATCGAGTAAAGGATACAAGTATATCTTAGTGGCCAAAGATTATTTCATAAAGTGAGTTGAAGCAATTCTCTTAAAGAAAGTTGATTCCAAAGATGCTATTGAGTTTGTGAAGGAGCATATTATCTATAGATTTGGGATTCCGCAGACGATAACGACAGATCAAGGATTTATCTTTGTGTCTGATGAGTTTGTTTAGTTTGCCGATAGTATGGTTATCAAGTTGTTAAATTCATCCTCTTATTATGCACAAGCCAATGGACAAGCAGAAGCTTCAAACAAAAGTTTGATTAAGTTGATTAAGAGGAATATTGCAGAACAGCTTAAGAAGTGGCATACTACTTTGGTTGATTCGTTGTGGGTGTATTGGATGGCATGTCATGGAGCTACACAAGTGCCACCTTATCAACTTGTATATGGGCACAAAGCTATTTTGCTTTGAAAAAATAATATCGGCTCAAGAAGAATTTCTTTACAAAAAGAGCTATCGACCAATGATTATCACAATTTGATGATTGACGATTTGGAAGATTTGGCATAGGTCTGATTGCGTGCTTTGGAAAAAATCAAAAGGGATAAGGAGCGAGTTTCAAGACATTATAATAAAAAGGTTGTGCCAAAGTGTTTTGAAGAAAGAGAGCTTATTTGGAAGTTGATTTTGCTGATAGGACAAGAGATAACAAATTTGGAAAATGGTCACCTAATTGGGAAGAGCCATATCGGATTCATCGTTGTGTGCCCAAAAATGCATATATGCTCGAAGGACTTGATGAAGAAGTTTTTCGAAAAGCACTTAGTGGAAAATATTTGAAGAAATACTACCTAAGTGTTTGGATTAATTCATAATCGGTTGTTTACCCAAGTGTTTGGATTAATTCATAATCGATTGTTTAGCTGGTATATGATATAACCGATGTATAAACTACATCGCCTCAAGATGACCGATATTAAGTATCGACCTTAGACCAAAAACTCTGAAAATATATAGGTATGTAAAGAACAGAAATAAAATCAGCTTGAAGGCCGATGGTTATATTATACAAAAATGTTTTAAATGTTTCAAGCAAGAATATTAAGGACTTAAACTATTACATCCGTACAGGAAGTTCTGGATTGTCGATATCGCATGCAGGCAAATTTGATCAACTTCTTCAATGACGCGCACGTCATCGGCTTCTGTTCCTGGTACCGGCTTCAAAGCTTTGTTCTGAACAGCCAAGTGCTTAGCCGACGCCTTTAACTTGGATTTTTGTTCTTCGATGGCCTTTGGCAAATCGGCTAGTTTTTGCTTCTTCGAGGCAATCTCCTTGCGAGTTTGTTCTAGTTTTACTAGGACATCGGTTTCTTGCTGCTCAAGTTCAGAGATCTTTTTCTGAGTCATTTCGGAACCGGTAGTCAATTCGTCGAGTTGGGTCTTGTTTTCATTCACTTGTTGCCGGCTAGTTTGAAGAGCTGATTCGAATGCCTTGAGTTCATGGCGATCGGCAAGTCTCTATTTGGCTCTCTGGACCTTGAACTAATGGGATTCAAGGAAAGTTGCTAGAGATATGGCGTCGATCACTTCATCAGGCAGCTAGGCTTGAATTTCTTGGATTCTGCTTTTGATCGACCCACTGTCATTGATAAGGCGTCTAAGGATGCTTGTAGCCGATCAACAATATCTAGTAGTTGGGCTCTCAAACTCTCAGAAATAGGAGATCTAGCCTTGCTTGTACTCTCTTCATCGTCTTCATCAAGGAACTGCCTTATGTCAAAAGAGAACATGTTGGCTAGGTTTTGCGAAAAGGAACAGAAGTTAGATAGTTTGAACAAGGGTAAGCCAATAGAAGGATTTTTGTCTTAAATGAACTTACTCGTGTCATCGGCGCAGCAGCAGCAGTAGGTGCTTCTTCTTCATGGTGGCTGCCAACACAAGGAGTGTGTTCAGTTGAAGCAGACCGATGGTGAGAAGTCGATGGAGACTTGGGCTGAAAAAGAGCAAGTGTTAGAACTATGCTAGTATCGGCTCGGAGGGAAAGGGCTAAAGTAAAAAGAACTTGCTGATGCAACTGGTGAAAGTTGAGTACTTGGAGAAAGAGGAGGCATTGCGTTGTGCTTCAAGCTGGCCAGAGATGATATAGTCTTAGGCTATAAAAGAGACGAGTGTTAGCAAATGTTGAAGGAGTTTAAACTTAAGGCAATGTGATGTTTACCTTGACTTTATGAGTAGCTTGGCGATGACATGGTGGTAGTGGCTGTTCACTGGCCTCGCTGCTTTGTTCTTCAGGATTGGCTGCTGCAACATCGGTTGGGCCCTGATCGGCTTCAGCGTCTAGTTCATCGTTACTCATGACAGCAGCAGCCTCATCGACTTCTTGTGCTACCTGATCCTTCAAATATTGATTAAAGTCTGGATCAATGAGAGAAAGCTCATCATCGGCAGTTTTCTTGGATTTGGCAATCCTGGGATTTTTGACCGTTTTCATTATGACTGGCTGCTTGCGTTTGCGTGCAACCTTGGAGATTGGCTCTTTGACCTGACCATGGAGTAAGGATCCTACTGGAGGAGCGCTAAAGCCGATGATAGATGGAGCCAGATTTCCTGAAGGAAGTAAACCCGGTGCATACATGATCGGTTGATCACTAATGCTTCTGGCAGGAGGTGGAGCATTGGCAGCCTGCGAAATAGATATATTAGTACTTTGAAGAATACAAGGAATTCGAAATTGTTCAAAGAGAAAAAGTACAAACTTACTTGAGGACTAATGGAGGGGATAATAGTGGTCAAGTAGAAGTTGGCCGATAGATGAAAGAGATGTTTCTTCCATTCCCTCCACCATCGGTCAAATAGCTGGCTTCGCAAGAGAAGGATGTTGACATGTTCAAAGGGGCCCAGGATAGGACCTTCAAAATTGAGTATTTTATCCATCAAGAGAGCTGATGTCATAATGCCTCTAGTCTGAATCTTCCTTACAAAATGCAAGCTGATTGGAAGCTGACCCAAACCTAGTTGCCATGCTGCTATCATTGGGTGGTAGAACTCATAGGAGACTTGGACGTTTCTTCCTTGGGATATTCCAGAAGGAAGTATGCAAGGTGATATGTCCGAAATGAAGATATCTCTGGATCTAGGATAATTTTCATTGTTGAGATCGTTTAGTCTCATGTTGGCTGGGAGTTCATAATCAGTGAAGCTGTCATAAGGGAAGCAGATTCTGGCATTTTTAGGAAAGCCATCATAGGAATGATAGAACCAAGCCTGAAATGCTTCAGCTGATGGTCCTGATCCTGGATAAACTGATACTGCCTCTCCAAAGGACATAAATCGACGGGTTGTGGCTTCTTCATCATCAGAGTGATCAGAGGGAAAGCTTGATGAATATAGGGAAGGTCTTTCGGCTACACTGATGGTGTATAAATTCAACTAGATCTATATTAACCACCAAAGGCCATCATAGCAGACAGGCTTACTCATCAGGATTCTAACCGATGCTTGGCTCATCATTTCATATATAGCTCTAAGCAAATATTTTCCAAGGGGGAAAATCACTTTTCAACTATGGCTTGGGCTAAGTGTTGCATGTTGATTGTCGGACCACAAGTTGATCCACAAAAAATAAATCCCTTTAGCCAGAGGTTCAGGAAAGCAATGTGTTGTCTATCTGAAACAGGGACTATGTCGATTTGTTTAGTTATATATCCAGACCAACCACCTACATTTTTGGTTGTCAGCTTGTTCTCACATTTAATTTTCAAACTAAAGGGGTTGGCCGATAAGATTATATCCAAGCCCATGAGCATTTTGATGTCAAGGAGAGTAGGGGTCATCAGCCCTTGGTTAAACATGAAGGCATTGAGAGTATCAGACCAGAAGTAAGAAGCCGATGACAGCATAGGCTTATGTTTCTTCATATCGACTAAAGATAAGGCTATGCATTGCTCTATTCTTGCTTCTTCCCAAAGGGTTTGTTTGATAGCCGATATTCTCTTGTATCAATTTCTCCATCCTTCTAAGCTTGAAGGCCAGGATCTAAAGACTGTTTACCAATCGGCTAGATTGGGCTTGGTTTGTCTGAAGGGGATCCTATTGGTTTTACCATTGATGAAATGTGTCGGATCTACATCACCCATCGGCTCGAGGAAATAGTGAGTTGGTTCTTTAATGACAGGGATTGTAGTCTGGTTTCTCAGGTGCTACAATGATAAAGAACAGAGAAGGGGAATCAAAAAAATTCAAAAAGGGAATCTAGAGCTAAATTCGACCTAGGTTGGTACTGATTGAAGGTAAATAGGAGTAATGGAGCGAGGGTTGGAGGAAACTTACCTTAGGGACTTCCATGATGGTCTCCATTGAACTCAAAACAGGGAAATCGCCAAGGACGCTGGAGTCGCCGTGAGGGAGCTTGCTTCATTGATGTGGTCGCCGGATATGAGAGAGAAGCAATGCGCGGTTTAGGCAGTGGCGAAAAGTTAACGACGTGAAGATTGAAGAGGCGGCCGTTGTTATTTATAGCTTACGCTTGTAATGGTCTGAATATGCAAACCCTAGATTTTTGTAAGTCTAAGAGATAATTCCGCAGCATAGTTATCTATACTCCGGAATTGGGGGCATGTGTTAACAGCGAAATTTGGTAAAGATACACGGAGATAAAGATAGAATTGAAGCAGATTCAGAGAAGATAGGGTTGTTTCCAAAAACAAAACAACGCATCAGCTGAAAGCTGTATCGGCCGATACAGAATCGGAATCGGTTGGCTGATATAGACAGTGCGAGTCCATATCGGACTTGGATAGAAGATCTGAAGATATTGCCAAACAAGGATTGATTCTAGGAGAGACAATTGTATCTATTAATTAGGAATAAAAGTTAGTCGTTTCCTTTAGGGAATTCGTGGTAAGATCCGCCTAGAAAATTGTTTGTTTATTTTGTACTTAGGCAAGTTTGAGTCGTGTCCGATATGGATAAGGTTTGTATGTTCGGGTATATATATATATGCCTAGGGTTTTGTAAAAAAAACAACAACAGTTCAATATCCACTTTCAACGCATCGCCACCCTTTTACTTTTACTTCTCAACAAGTTCTTGTATCGAGTTGGGCTGCATCGGCTTCGATCTCCAACAAAAGGTAAGTCCTGTCATGGCAGCTTGTATCGATGAGATTAGGGCTTACATAGTTCTTACACTCTAATCTAATCTATGCAACTGCCTATTTATCATATATCTTAGCTAATCAAAATTCATGGGACAATTTACTTATATCGGCTAGATCTTTTCTAGGGTTTTGTCAATATCAGCTAAATTGTTTTATCAATTTAGATTAGCTAAGGTATCTACCACCCAAAAAATCATTCAACAGCTTGATTGTTTAGACTTTATGCTTCTTTTCATACTTTGTGATGTATTAATTGAGTTTGACCTACTATGTGGTGTTTAAAATCATAAATACTAACCTGCTTTTGATTGCAAATAAGGGTAGAATCGGAGTTTCAGCCGATCTTACCTGATATAACCATTTTGCATATAAGTTTACATGCTTTATTTTGCTTAATGTGTTATATATATAATGTTATATAAATATATCAATCCTTTAAATATACTAAGCTCGTTTCTATCCTCACGCTGCCATCGGTTAGGTCCGATCCGTCGAGATTGAAACTTGTTTAGCATATTTGATCGAGATTGATATTCTTATATAAGGTTATATCGGAGTTCTGGCCGATACATTATCTGAAATATCCTAAAGTATCTCATCGGCTATGATATAAGTTCATGTAATTATCAATTTATCTCATCTTAGTTATAAGCAATTAATACTGTCTCGGGTAGGTCCGATCTATCGTAATTGCTTGCATCTAAGTGAAAGATTAAATTAAGTAATTGCCTATTATTTGGGTCTACAATTGATCGTGATTGTTTTGGGCCTAATCTTCAACATCTACTCATAGGCTAGTTATTTAGGTCATATAATTTTATGATAATTAACTTTAAAAGACATCAATCTCATGCTGTATCGATTGGGTTTGACCTATAGGATTGATTCTATTAAAGAGAAGTTGTCTATAATTATATTTTACCTAGATCTTATTTACGAGCAGCATCGTTCACCTTGCAACCGATTCAACTTGCTTGCATCGGCTAGCTTACCACGATACGTCATCAGCCCTTTGGCCGATCGGCTATCGTTTACTAACATTGTTTTCTTATATATATTGTTGGTTGTAGGATCAAACCAACTGCACGTCCTGAACCCCAAGCAAGTTTGGACCTGCACTGGAGCTAAGCAGAACTCCCAGGCCGTCGTGTTTTCGCATCGATAGTGCACAGGGGCAAAAGCTACAAAGGTTAAACTTTGTACCTTGGTTTTGCTCGAGAAGAGAGGTAAGTTGGAGTCCCAGTGAATCTAGCACGCTATTTGGGTTAACGACGACAAAGGCTTGGTCGTCGATGCTCGGAGTCAAGGAAGCGTGAGGCGAAGGGATCGTGGCGCTATGATCACGAGGATGTCATCCTTGGTGGACGATCTCATCTTCGATACATGTACAAATCATCACGATAGTGCCAAAGACTTAAGTACAGTAAAAAAGGATATTGCTTTCGAAAAGGACAACGAGCCTAGCGATTGTTCTTATGATTACAACTTAAAGGGAGAGCAGCAGTTTACTGTTCAAAAAGACACTCTCCCCCAGATCCACAAGCTCTGACATCACATCCTTGCGTGTCGCATTGGCTTCGTCCTTCTCCAATGCCTCCTCCAAGTTGATCTCGGGGTGCGTAAGCTTAAGGCATGTGAGGACGTGACATGCGTCAGTCCTAAGACCGGTGCACATCTCCTCGGTGACATGCTTGGTGTGCTTGTTGGACGAGCCCTCTAGCTTGCCAATGCGGGTGCCCAAGGAACCCAAGACCGTTCTCTCGTCAGGGAACTCGGGGCCCTTCTCGTGAATGCCTAAGCTATAGGCCACCGTGTCGAGCCGCCTGTAGTTGTCCTAAAGGACTTATCGGAGTGACGCTAGGTTCTCCTGGGTTTCCTCCATCCTTTTCTCCCATCCTTGTTGCTGCTTCTCGTGGCCAGCGACCATGTCCTTGAATTTCTTCAAATCCCTTTGCGCCTCCGCCAGTTGTGTTTCCAGCTGGGCAACACGGTCGTCCACGGTCGAAGCGGCCTTTCTGAGCTACTCAACCTTGGCAAGAATGTCATGTGTGCCAGACTACAGCAAGCAGCCGGCCTCGATCAGTCTATCGATCGCCGAAGGCGACACGACAGCGGTTGAGGCGCTCGGTGGAGGGGGAGGTGGTGTTGGCACAACGACGACGACGGCGGGAGGAGCAGAGATCGTATCTACATGGCCAGTGCTTTGAGAAGAGGTCACGGGAGAGGGGCTGCATCAAGAAAAACATGTTTATAGAAAATAGTATGAGAATGGGGATTGCGAGATTAGATGAGATAGTCACTTACTTCGGCTTCTGCCGCTTCAGGAGCATTCTTTTCCCTTGGGATGAGTACTTGGCACTGGAAGTGGTCTGCAAGACGTGTAAGTTAGGACCGAGGAGCTCCTCGAGATGACTCATGAATCATAAGGGGTACAACTAACCTCGGAGCCGCTTGTCTGGAAAAGCGTCCCTACTCTGAACGACTTTGTCTGGGCCCTCCACCTCCTTTTGGAGGGCTTGCTTCCGCTGTCGCTTGGGGCTATCGCTTGCTCCGAGATTGCCTTATCCTTCAGATAGGCCCCGACCTGGTGATCAGCAAGCGGACCGATGATGTCCGTTAGAGGCAAGGCCTACAAAACTTAGATTACTACTCCTACGGATATTGATGTCTAAGGGAGGAATAGTAGCTGAGGTCACTTACGTTGATGGCGGTGTCCTTATCTGAGGACGGGAGGTCGCACACTGGCGTGAGGAGCTTCTCGGGGTCCGGCGGCATGTCAATCACCATGTGGCCCACTCGTGTGGCCAAAGTGTTGTTGTCAAGATTTGCGAACAAGATGTTATAATCAATATTCGATATCCAGTCGTTGGGCGAATTGAGGTCAAGTGGGTTACAAGAACGTATACCCCGAACCGAGATTCGTGTTTCATCATGCTCCCTCGAGTACTCGTACACGGGGTGGGCACGGGCTTGCAGGGGCTGGATCCGATGACGCATGAAGTATTCGGCGACTTCATACCCGGACAACCCTTGTTTCTGGAGGTCGTGGATTTTGTCTACGAATATTTTGAGAAAAGAGGTCAAGGAAGGTCTCGATGTCCACGAAGGAGTGCGCTCAGGCTTCTCGTTCGAGACGACGAGGCTGGCGGGGCGGTCTTCCACATGGAGGTAGAACCATTTCGACCTCCATTGTCCTCGAGAGGAGTGCAGTTGAAGGGGATGTACTCCTTCTTCATTCCATCATGGAGGCGGAAGCCGACACAACCGGAGATTCTACGAGCCTCCATCCATTTAAGCTCGTACAAATAACTGAACAAATCTAGGAAGAGCGGTACCCCAAGGTACTCCTCGCAAAGATGCGTGAAGATACTAAGAAAAGCAATGGAGTTTGGGTTGACGTGCAGAAGATGGAGGCCATAGAAGTCTAGTAGAAGAAGGAATTCGAAAGAAGGGGGCAAAAAACCGCAATGTACAAAATCTTCAAGACAAACTACTGGCCCTAATACGGGGTTAGGACTAGTACCTCCTTCCGAGCGATCTAGGATTTTCCTCCTAGGGAGGGATCCTTTGACCTGTAGTTTCTTCATCTCCTCCGTGCCAATGTTGCACTTTTCCCAAATCCATGGGATTGGCTTGAGGATGAAGAGGAGAGGTGGGTTTAGGGTTCTTCAGCTGGCGGAGGAAGCGAGAGTTGGGGAGCGCAGGGAGATGGAAAATCACTTGTCTAAATGGAACCCAAATGAATCTCAGAACTGAAATTTATAGGTTACATCCGGTGGTTTGTATTTTGAGGAAGAAAGAGAAATTACCGTCGTAATTTTCTCGGTTTGTTTATGGTACTTTTTTAGACTTCAATTCAAATTCATAGTGGACCGTTGCTTTTTGATGGTGTACATGCTTTCTACCTTCTCGATGTCTCGAGAACGATCAGGTGAGCACGACATCATTTTTTCAAGGACTTCGGCTCGAGAACACTGTAAGTTCATATGATTTGAAGTCCGGGGCTATTGTCAAGGTTACGGATAAGGCATAGCTCCTATTCTTGGGGTAATGAAGTATACGGATACGGCATACCCTTACGTATATGGGAAAGTTACCTTAATATTACAGAATTTGGCCAATACACGGGGAAATTGTCTCCCGAAAAGAAGGTGTTAGAGTATTATTCGGAAAAGATACAAACTCTGTGATCTTGTATACCAAAAATACTCTCTGAGTTCTTCTTGGAAGCCAAGGCAGTCTGTGGTATAAATACAAGGCCCCCAGGAGGTACAGGATCATCGAATCATAGTGCAAGCCACCACCACAGCAGAAGCAATCCGGAGGACTTCGAAGACAACTCGTCGATTGGATCTCATCGAGCCATTCTGGATAGGGATCTCGTTGGTACTCGATACTTTCTGTTGTTCTCTATTGTAATCTCTGTGGTTCTCATCATAATCCCATATAAACTGGATTAGGGCTATTACCTTACGAGGGGCCTAAACCAGTATAACCTTTGTATTTTGTGTGCTTGATGTCGTTTCGTGTAGATCCTTGCTCCAACGTACACCAATACCCTTAGAATACGGTCTATGCATATAACCCGTCGACAAATGCCTCCTTCTCCACCGCCGCCGATGCCATCTCCACTGTCGCCGATAGCTCTGGTAGCTACCGCCGCCTTCTGAACCGCCACCGACGCTAGGTCCACCACCGCCGATGCCTCGTTCACCACCGGCCTCCATCTCTGACCGCTGCTGACTCCTTATTCTCCACCGTGCTGCCGACGCCTCCATCCGGTATATATATATATTTTTTTTTGCAAATTTTCTAATGTGCTTGTGAGATTGTGATATGTGATTGTGAAAATGTGATTGCGAGATACAAAAATGTGCATATATTTGTTTGAAAATGTGATTGTGATTGTGATTGTTAAAATTAGTTGATTGTGAAAATGCGATAATTTAGTTGTGCTAAATTTAATGTTTAACAACTTTGTAAAACGTTAAATTTGAGTTGTGACAATATTTAGGATTGTGAAGAGTAGAGATATTTATATGCATTTGGTAGATGAGTAGAGATGTGTAATTTCACATTTAGTTGATCGGTAACAATTTAATTTTTAGATGAAATGTTGTATATTCAAATTTATATTTGACAAGTGAGATGTTGCGAAAGTAATAGAGATGTGAAAATAATAGAGATGCAAAAATAATAGAGTTGTGCTACATTTAATGTTTATATTTATTGGATAGTTGTGCTCTATTAAAATTTGTGATCTTCAAATCTTCGTTTGTTAGATTTTCGATTGTTAACACTTGAGAAGAACGACCATACAACAAAATGTCCAACGACAAAGTCCCCTTCGAGACACCCGTAGCATCTACCGAAAAAGAAGCGGCGACTAGCGAGGATACATGGCACACCCCTAGCGACCCTTTTGCGATAGAAATAATGCAAATGGCCTCTCATGAGGATGACCTTGACTATATACCCCTCGAGCAGGCAATAAGTCTGGCACTTTGGCATCCCATTTTTGTAAATAGTCGGCGTAGAGATCATTTGCATCTAATGGTTCATAATGATCTGTTCATGCGAGTGGCTACACGTCGCCGCTCGAAACGAAAGGCGGCCCAGACCGCTCGGAACAAATGTTTTATCGACATAGAGAACATAGGTATTGCGTTAGATATTATGGGCCATTAAAGGATGCAAAGAAGGAAAAGCTTCTTGTGAAGACACGCTGGCCAGTAATGACGTTTGCGGTGTGGGATAATTTGTTGTACTTGTTAGTTTTAAATATTGACGGGTGTCCTTTTTTCTACGCAATGTTTCAAGCAACCCCCAGACACTAACCTATGTGGATATTACGTGTGCCATATGCCTAGAGTCAATAGGAGGTACACAACAAACTTTGAAAATGTAAGTTCAGAGAACGTCCTCTATTTCGTCTAATTTTATTTCCTAACTTTCATTATGTCTCTTTTTAACAGTCCCTGCAAATTCCTGTTGTAGAAAACCGGTTCGACAAATAAACAATTCTAAACTTATGCGCGGATTTGTGCCACTTCATCCGCCGCAATTGCTGCAACCGGTCAGGGGAATTCTACGACAAGGAGAGCCAACTTGCACTAGAGGAAAAAATCAAACCCCTAAAAGAGTGGGAGAAAGAACATATGCATAAATAATTCAGTGTGACAATATTTGGGTTCACCTGTAAAATGCAAGACAAAAAAATATGTATGATATGTGTATGTACATATGTATATTATATCTTTTATGACAATATATTTGTGTTCGCTTGTAATACCTTGTTTATTTCACGAAGCAATTTTCTATATGTGCGAATAACGACAACTCGGTTAGTTAGTACACGTACCATTCGAAAAGGAAATTATTAATAGCGGAAAATATTGTGTTATGTAGTGTACGACAACTTCTCAAACGGCTAGCTATTGCATAGCCGCACGCGAAGATATGTCTTTGCAGGCGGTCCGCTTAACGCAGCCGCACGGGAGGGAAGATCGATTTTCCCATGCAGTCGCGTTAAGCAGACCGCTTGCGAAGACATATCTTCGCGTGTGGTTGGGCCGCCCGCACATGAAGATGGTGATCTTTGCAGACACCCGAGGGCGGCCGGGCTGGCCAACTACACGCGAAAACCTTTTTCGGCCGTCTGAAAAAACCCTTTCTCTACTAGTGTATGAAACTAAAGGTTCACGAAAAATGTGTGTCAGGACCAAAATCGAATAATTCATCACTGTTTTTAGACTGCAAAATGGCTTCTTGTCACTTGCAGCTCAATGCTCTGGACCATGCATTTCTTTCTTATTGAGATGCTAAATTTTGTTATGAAACTTGATTGTTAAAACAACACAAGATCTAATACTTGAAACATGCATTTTTCGTGTACTCTCTTGATCAAAACATGAATACTAGAAAGTAGTACATACATGTATATGTACTGATGATTAGCAAAGCAACACCATATGGCAATAATACGTGGGAATAGATATGAAAGAAATAAAAAAATTATGTGGAATTATAAAGCACACCACATGCATATGATATTACTACGAGGCATTCTTGTAGAGGTGTTTTGCAAATTGCCTCTAAAATCAGTAATTCTATAGTGTAGAGGTACTTCAAAAATTGTCTAGAAAATTCTATTCTAGAGACACTTTAGAGATATTTTCAGCATATTTCGTTAAATTTTATCTTGTAAAGACATTGTTCGGTACTTTAAATTATGTCTGATATGTAAAGACATTTTCACAAGGTATTCTAAACTCTGTAGAGATACTTTTTAGAATGATGATGTAATTAAAGGACTAGATATAAGTAACACAATCCATAAACATATAAGTAATGACATGAGGTCAAGTTGGTTAGTGCATTGAAGATAAAAATGCTTTGCCAAGAAGATCTTAAGTTCAAGGATTGACAATAGTAAGAAATTCTTTTTCTCACATTAGTTTGATATGGTTGTGGTACAATTTAATGTCTCTAGAAAATGCTTCACCCTTTTATGGGCATTAAAATAAATATCTTTATTAAAATGCCACAAGATATAGAGACATTTTATAAAATGCATCTTCGTTTATAGAGACCGTGCACCATAAGGCATTTATTTGGTACTATTAATTTGAAAATGTCTTAATAGTATTGTAAAAATATTTACAAAGTGTCTTTATAGTATTAGAAAACTATCTCTACAAAGTATTTCTCTTGTGGTGTATAAATGTCTGTAATTAAGAATTGAGCAAATCTATCCTAAAAAGTGCACCACGATCACAGATATGCAACAATTTAAAACAAATTAGCAAGCATACACATATAAACAAAAGAAACAGAAACACCGTACATGTACATGTGTATCCCATGTATATATATACGAAGAATGCTATATATATAGTTTTGCATTACCATGCAATCACCGGATCAATGCTTGGTGTGACGCCCGAGCCTGAGCTCCAAGTCGAGCTCCCTCTCCGGCAGGTCACCTGCAACCTGCTGATAGGATCCTTCCGGTGCACGCGGCTCGCCGCCACCGCTGCGCCCGACGCCGAGGTGCAAGCCGTGATCAGTGGCCGCATCGAACAGGCTTAGCTCCCTTGGGCCCACGGCCGCCTCCGCTCCGGCCGTGGTGCCGTAGTACATGGCGAAGCTACTGCCGCTGCCGCTGCCGGCGGTGCCGGCGGCGCCGCTGGTCGCCACAGGCATCGCCGCCGGGGGGAACGCCGCCAGGTGGCGGTACTGGCTATAGCACTCGACACTCCGCGACACCGTCGTGGACGCGTCGCGGGGGGCGGCGCCAGGCTTGGCGCGGTCGCGGCGGTGGATGTTCATGTGGCCGCCAAGCGCTTGCGCCGTGGTGAACCCGCGCTTGCAGAACACGCACTCGTAGTACGGCCGGGGCGCCGTCGCCGGCGACGGCGACGACATGGGCGCCGCCACGTCACCTTCGTCCCCAGCTAACGACGCCGCGGCATGATCGTCCGTGCCAAGCGAGCTGACGCCCTCGTCGGCTCTTGAACCCGCCGCCATGGATTGCTTGTTGCTTCCAGCATCCATGTGCTATGTGCCTATAACGATATGATGAATCGGTCGATCGAGAAAGGATTGGAGAAGTAGAACGAGTCGTGAAGAATGGGGGATTGATGGACGGGGTTAAAGAGGGAAGCATTGGTATTATCAGCAGTTTTGTGAATAAATTAGGGATGGGTACACACGGTTTTGACACGATAGTTTTGGAGGGGCTTCTGCTCGGCCGGCCTAGCTTGGTGCCTAGCAGCTGCTTCGGTATCCATATTAGACTAATATATATTACTGTGCCCTAGCTGTGTACTGTACCTTCTCCTGCAGTGCAATGAGCAATGCAGGTGCTTCACAAAGAAGAGTCCCCAATAACTGAAATTACTATAGTAAAGCTTTCGCTGTCATGATCAGTTTTAGGGGCAGGTTGGCTTGTTGCATAATGCATAGTATGATTTGGTTTCGTGTATGTTAAAAGTTGCTAATTTGGTTTGTTGCCTCGCTTGGTAATATCGTCGATAAATCACTTCATGCGTGATAAGGCTGTTTATTATACTCCATCATATCCGTTAATTATTTCTCATGTTTTACACTGGTGATTGAAAAGATAGGTAGGATTAGATGGAGATGGTTATGATTAACTGAAACGAGAAGGTTATAATTGATTGAGATGAAGTAGGAGATTGAGAAGTTACTATATATATATATATTCTGAGACAAATTTTAAAAGATACAAGTTTCTATATTTTGAGATGGATGTAATAGTCAGCTATATGAAGCTATTTAGTTATTTGAGACTCATAATTTAATACACACATGCAAGTTCAAAAGTTTAGATGCAAGATGCCTAGCTCATGTATGTATACAGCTAATTGAATACCCATGTTTCGCTATGGATTAAATAAAATATATTACAATATTGCCTCAAATAAATAAAAATATATTTATCACAAAATGTGTTACCCATCTTTTTTCTATTAGGAATATTTATCCTAATTTGATTTTATACGTGACTATCCATTTAAATTTGATTGTTTCTTAATTGTTTCTTAATATAAGAAGTTTATCGGGGTAATTTATAAAGTTTACAATACAACCACTATTGGCAGTGATAGATGCCAGATTCACTACCACCATTATTTTCTTCTTTTTAGTATAGATATGATGTCACCCTAGCAACATTTTCTCTACGGTGACCAATATTTGAGCTGCACGTCAATTTGAGGATGTTTAGCTAGCCATAAACCATGAAAACAATTCCTTACGGTTTATGGCCCTTTAGTAAAACGAGTAGTTCCTCCATTTTATATTATGAGGCATTTTGATTTTTTTTCTAAAATCAAATTTAAAGTATATAGAAAAATATAGCAATAATTTTAATACGAAACAAGCATACTATCAAAATATATTGAGTAAATTTCACTTTGGGTCACCTAATGTTATCGGTGTTTCGCGTTGGATTATCTTCAACCAATATTTTCACTTTTGACCGAATAATTTTACCTTTGTGGCACTTTTGAATCACCTTCAACTTTTTTTCATCTACATCCAATTTATCATATGTCAAATAAACGTCCATATACAACTGAAGGAATTCATTGATGAATAGAAGTCGGTATACTCGAGGTTGTTCATATACCTAAGAAAAGAGTCGGGATGATCGAAAGTGAAACAAAGGCAAGATTATCGGGTCCAAAGGGAAAATATGGTTAAAGGGGTTTCAAAGTGAAACATCAGTAATAAGAGAAGGTCTAAAGTGAAATTTACTCGAATATATTTAATGTTAGATTTAATTAAACTAATATGGTATTTTAGACGTTACTAAATTCACTACTATAACATAGATTTTTGCAAACGGCCAAAATGTATTTTCGCACGTGGTTGGGCGGGCCGCATGGTAGAAAAGGTATGTGAAAATCGTGATTTTGGCATCAGCCAGCACAACCGCATGCGAAAATCCGATTTTCGCATGCGGGCGCTTAAGCCGACCGCATGCGAAAAGGAAAAATAAAAAAAAATAACAAATTCCAAAAATCAAAAAATACACCGCCGCCGCCGCCGGTCTCGTCCTCCAGTCGCCGCCGCCATTGTCCTCATCCTCCGGCCATTGTCGTCGTCGCCGTCATCCTGTAGTCGCCGCCGCCATCGTCTTCATCCTCCTGTCGCCACCACCCTCGTCGTCATCCTCCTTCCTTCATTGCCGGTGGATCGGGGCGAGGGAGGGCGCCGGCCGCCGATCGGGGCGGGGGAGGGTCGCCGCCGGCAAATCAGGGCGGGGGAGGGCGGCGACTGGCGGATCGGGGCGGGGGAGGCCGGCGACCGGCGGATCTGGGAGGGGAGGCCGACGGCCGGCAGATCGAGGTGGAGGAGGACGGCGACCGGCGGATCCAGGCGGGGAAGGACGGCAACCGGCAGATCGGGGCAGGGGAGGGCCGCCGCCGCCGGATCAGGGAGAAGGAGGGCGGCCACCGTCGGATCCGGGCGAGGGAGGGCTGCTGCTGTCGCCCACGCCCGTCCCCGCCGTGGCCCTCACCCGCCGCTGCTGCCGAAGTCTACGCCCACCGAGCCACGTGGGGTGCCGCCGCTCCTGGCCAGCGACGGCAGTGGCACCGCCCGCTCTCGACGCCTCCTCTTCAGCCATGCCACACGGCGCCCGGCGCCCGCTCCCGCTCGGTGAGGGAGAAAGAGAGGAGAGGAAGAGAAAGAGAGGGAGAGGAGAGAATGAGAGAGAGGGGAGAGGTGAAGTTAAAAACTTTGAAGTGTTGAGAGGGAAAAGAAAGAGGAGGGAAGAAAATATCTATGAAGAAGAGGATGGTATTTTTGCATGTGGACCATTTAAGAGATTCGCAAGCGAAAATCTATTTTTGCATGTGGTCCCTTAAGAGGACCGCATGCAAAAATAGACTCATTTTTGCTTGCTGCCCCTGAAGAGACCCGCCTGCGAAAATGAATATTTGTATACGGACCTCTTAAGGAGCCGCATGTGAAAATGGAGGTCGATTTTTGCAGACACGACTAGTTATGATTCATCTGCAATCTATTGAGGTCCTCGTACAGAAAAATCTTTTTGCAGTAGTGATTTTTCTATAAACTTAATCAAACTTTAAAAAATAGACTTAAAAAATGTCAAAGCGTCATGTAATATTAGATGGAGAACGTATGCTGGTCATGCGTCTTGCATAGATGGTTATAATATAATTAATTAATCGTGCCTTTATAAAATCTTTTCATTTTTCTGACGTTATGCTATGTATGTGACGTATGCTAGGATAATATTAAATGTTCCCCAGGTTATTTGCCTGAAACATATTGTTGTAAACTTAAAGCTTAAATACTAATTGTTCTAATCGCACTGCGTCAACAGAGTAATATCATTAATTAAATCTTAGGTGATGTGAATGTTCTTCCAGTAGCCGAAGCCCATGGTTGATGGATATATATATATATTATCACGTATTCACATTCAAGTCTTATTCAGAAGAACACATGGCATCAGCTCCTGTTTTGCTAGTTCCTTAGCTCCGGGCGTTTTTGCACCATGCAAAGCCGCCGCGCAGCTGCTGCTGATTCTGATGTTGCTTTCATCCAGACATATCATTGACTCGGCCCTGCCTAGGACAGAACTATATTAATAGATGATAAAATATCTAATTAACGTTGGCCTAGCTAGCTAGCTACAGTTTGTGTATCATTGACGTTCTATTTCTCCTCGTCATGCCGACTCATCCTATAAAATCTTTATTCTCGGTGAAAACGTTTTCCTCTAGCTGCGACACGTGTCCATGGGCACTTCTCACATATTTGTCTAGAAACAAGAGTCGCTGCGCCATCCCTCAAGCAACAATCTCTCCCAGCATCGTCGTCGCCGTACGATTTTCTGGCAGGACGATGAACACATGCTTGCACGCCGAAGAACATCTATAAGTACGGGGCAAAATGATATTAGGGCGCACGTTGCCGCTGATTTCATTATGGCCGGGGGTGTTCCAATTTGTAAAGCTCATTTTTACAATTTTCGCTTAAACTAATGTCGAAACTAAAATTCGGTAATATGAAAAGAGGGTGGTGCACAAGATCTAAAGTGAATGGATGATGAGACAAAGGTTTATACAGGCCTAGGCCTTCTCGACGAGAAGTAATACCCAATTTCTGTTTCGGGGATTGTATCCGCCGAGTGATATATTGATCCAACAATCAGGTTGTGATTCTATCCTCCAGGGACGACCTGTCCTATTTATATAGGCAAAGAGGACAGGATTACAAGATAGAAGCTTAACCGAATACAGTATAAGCTTCCTAAATTCACTCTACAATATTATCAACCCAGGACTATAAACCGTTCTTTAATACATAAGAAAATATAATATCCAAGTCCTAAGTTATTACATATTCAGTATATATAATCTATCCCCTATAATCAATCGGTTAGTCCAGCCGCGTGGGTATACAATACCCATAATCTCCACAGTAACCGCTGAGACCTTCACAGTCGAAAAGATAATCTTCTCTCGAACCAAATTATTCCAAAGCCGAGTGTTTCAATTATGTTAGCCATAGTCTCCTGAGTGCTATCAACAAACTCTAATTAGGTGTAGCCCCTGACTATTTGTTTAGTTGAACAAACTAAGCATATAGTCAAGAATTTAATAATTCAATCATTCGAGTGGTTTTTTAAATATATATAACACGCACAGCCTAAGCCAAGTGCGTCTTGAGAAAATCGCATAGCAAATAATTTTGACATCAAAGCCTGTTGAATAACGAATATAAGGTATTGGTTTCATATTGTGCACATATTGCCAAAACAAATATGTCTAAGTCCCTATGACATACACAATTTCACCATTCCTAAAAATATATGACATTTGTGGTATAAAATCCGAGTAAAATAATACTTATAAATAGATTAACCATATGCCTTTATATGACCAATATATAACCAGCCTAAGCCATAATATTGCTTTTTATTAAAAAAAATGCACACATATGTGGCCAAAAGCAATGATACAGTATCCAATCAATTGCTTTATAAAATCCAAACAATGCCTTTAACTTTAAAAAAGTTGATAGGGCAGTTATATATAAAGCTTCACTGTTTGCCACCTTTTAAATTGCATTGTATCAACTCCTAAAAAGCTGTGTAACAGCTGTATATAAAGATTTGAAGGTATTGGGCACTTGAGCACGCGCATATTGCTAAGAGCAAATATGCTTTAAGTCCCTAGAGACGCGTGACTGGCCACACCTAGAATATGGGCTGTGAATCACTTCGTGGGCTTCGGCCCAACATAAAGCCCAAACCGATACCTTTTAAAAAAAATTCAGCAATCTCTTTCTTCTTCGTCGTCGCTTCATATTCCAAAAATCCCCTTTCGCACACCTATTCACAGCTGGCATCGTCAGAGCTAGGGTTTCAAATCCCAACAAATAAACCCACCAAAGCGCTTCGATCTCCACTGAAATCCACCGCGAGCATCATTCCATTCCACCTCTCTCCCAAAAATCAGAGCTCAAAAATCCCCATCCCATGCAGTCCCAAATCTCACCCATGGTGGAAGAGAGAAAAATCTCCTTCAACCAGTGGGTAGTCTCTGACGTGAAGGAAACAACTTTGAAGGAGATGATAAAGGATGGCATGCTCCTAGCAAAGGAAATCATCGGTTGGCACTCGACATTCGGTGAGAAATTTCAAACCCCTAACACCGGAGAGATTGTAGTTTTCACCCCTTTCTTCTACTCCGGCTTTACTCTTTCTACTTCTGAATTCTTCCGTAGACTTCTGGATTATTACGGGATTAGGATTTACCATCTGAACCCCAATTCTATTCTTTACATCGTCATCTTCATTTATCTTTGCAAAGCCTTCCTTGGAATCCACTCTCATTTTAATTTGTTCCGACGCATGTTTTACCTCAAAGCCCATCCAACCAAAGAAAACCCCTGTGTTGTTGGCAGCCCTAGGTTTCAACTCCACGGAACCCTTTGCAAAGACTACTTCTCTCTTCCCTTGAAATCTTCGAACAAAGGTTGGCATTCAAACTGGTTCTACATTTCTAATCCAGCCCCCAGTCTTTCCAACTTCGTCGGTCTCCCACCTGTCACTTAGGCCCATTGGAACTCTCAGCCCGAGGGCCAAGACTGGATTGAAGCCAATGTCTTGTTATCAAAAATGCTCGAAATAAAGAACAAAGGGCTGTTGGGAGAACAAGTCACTCGGCACTTCATCAAATGCCGACTGGCTCCTATAAAGGAGAGGTCCAAACTGGCCTTCGAGTATGAAGGTGTTAACAGCGGATTTTCGTAATCGACCCGGAGAAGGAGGAGGAAACCGAAGCAGAGACAAAGGGCTAAGTTGAAGTCGAACCAGGTCTCGTATCAGACATGGTCAGTGTATCGGACTTAATGAGGGGCTGGCAGGAAGGCTGTATCGGCCGATTCGGATTTGTATGGTTATTGGCCGATAGAGGTTGGAAGTTGACAAAACCAGCGTGGGCTTGGTTTGGGCTCAGGATAGGCTTCAAGGAAGTTGCCAAATAGAGATAAGGCTCGATTTTAGGCAATTGTATCTTGTAAATCAAGTAGGTTTAGATCTAATCTGTGGCAAAAGTCTGCCGCAAAGACTTGTTGTTTGTTAGAGATAAGATCGTGTCCTACATGGACCCTGTTGTAATCTCGGGTATAAATATCCCGACAGTCTGTACATAGAGACTCTCTCACAATCCAATACAACAAACCAGTTGAATCTACTTCGGCGCATCGCCAACCCTCGCAAGAGGTTGACCTTGACGAGTTCTTGCCTTCCCAGAGCAAAGGTAAGAACTCGTTCCCGACGATTGGCATCGTCGGGGCTAGCGTGTCGCTTTAGGCACGTTAAGCCTCGATGATGTGATCGTCGTCTATCATGTTTTGAGTAATCTTGACAGGCGTCTTAATTATGCTTCACCGGCAATCTATTCGTTTTAGGGTTTATTGCCGACGACGGTTTAATTATTATGTTTGGTTAGATTGTTCAATGCATCTACCATCCCCAAAAGCAATCGACGGCTTGATTTTCTTTGTGTTAAGTTTCGATTCACACTTTGAGTTGCTATCGACCTTAGTCCTATTTTGAGATCTAACACAAAGCCTGCTTTCGGTTGTAATTAAGGATATAACTGGGGTTTCAGCCAGTTTTATCTGATACACGTGTTTATTATAATGTTTTCATGTGTATCTGTCATCTACATTAAACGGATTGATTAATAGGAATGCATCTGTTATGGATAATTCTCTAGGGTTTATCTGTGATTGATATGTTTTTATTGGTCGATTGGTTCATGTAGATTTGCACTAGAGTATTAGCTAGTGTAGTTATCTTTATTGTTCTTATCGGCTGATGCCATTAATCGACAGCAAAATGTTGTTGAAGGTCGATAAGATCTATGCTTTAATCTTGCTTTATCATGAGTAAGCCGATATAGCTTTGCCCTATCGGCTGGGCTATGACAATGTGTCATCCGCCTATTGGCCGATCAGCCGTTGTTTTCTGACATGGTTTACTTGTTTCTTGTTGATTGCAAATCAAATCAACTGGCACGCTCTGCACACGACTAGGCAAGCCATTTGGACCTACACTGGAGTTAAGCAGATCTCCCAGGCCACCGTGGTAACGCGGAACCCGTTTGGTTGCAAGGCGGGTCAAAATTTTGCGCCAACACGCTTTTGGCACGCCCGGTGGGACCTCGAGAACGCAAGCTTTGCAACAGCAACAAGAACATTCAAAATGTCGAAGCAGGCCGAGATCTCCGAGGATAACGTCGTCTCCGTAACCGTCGACCAGCTCAACGCAGAACAAAAAGCCGAGATGGACAAGCTGGTTGGGCAGCTCCAGAATATGTACCTGCAGACATATTCTAGGACTCGGCAAGGCACCTTGATTCAAAAGTCTAAGGTGATAATGCCAAGTCCTGGAGATGAAGCTGGCACGTTGGCGGTGGCACATGATCACACCGTCAAGACCGAGGATACCGCGGCGCCGACATTGCAAGACAGGATTGACTCCGCAGTTCACTCTGCGCTAGTCAACCAATCAGGAATCCTGGTGAACACATTGACCAATACGGTCAAATCGATCCTAGATGGGTCGATCCACCAGTACAAGCCTCAAGGCCCAATTTATCTATCGGAGAATAAGTTTCCTGCCTATCGGACCTTGAGGAACGACCTGAGCACGACTCAGCAGACGGCGCCGATGCCACCCCCATCGGCGCAGCCGACAACAACACTGCCACTGGTCCTCACCAGGCAGACAGTTGGGAGCCCTCAGCATGTCACGGAAGAACAATATGCACAATGGTCCAAGGGGAAGCAACCAGTGATCGAGCCGTTGCAGCAAGTTCCTGTTAACCAGCCATCGGCCGGACAGCCACAAGCCCCTGCGTTCAACAACCCTCTACCACAAGCTGCATACAACACGCCACAAGGCTACCAGCAGTATACCACAGGGCAATACGGCGCGCAGAACCTTGATTACCATTACCAGCCGTACTCTCCCAGGCAGTATCAGGCAGAGGGCTTGCAACAATCATATCAGCAAGACCTCCCGCATCGGCCCGCAGGATACTGGGCTGATATGATAGCCGAAGTGATGCGAGATCAGTTCGGCTTGAAGCCCATGGAGAATTCTATGGTGTATCGGCACCCGTACCCCGAGGAATTTGACAGAGTGCCATTGCCAAACCGATACAAGATCCCGGACTTCTCCAAGTTCTCCGGGCAAGACAATGTCTCGACGTATGAGCATGTGAGCCGATTCCTAGCACAGTGCGGAGAAGCATCGGCTATCGAGGCGTTGAGGGTGAGGTTTTTCCCTCTGTCCTTATCAGGGTCTGCATTTACATGGTTTTCATCCTTACCCTACAATTCCATCAGAGGATGGATAGATCTTGAGAAACAGTTTCACAGATATTTCTACAATGGTGTACAAGAAATGAAATTGACCGATCTCACCGCCATTAGGCAACGAGTTGATGAATCGGTCCCAGAGTATATCCAAAGGTTTAGGGACATAAGGAATAGATGTTACAGCCTCAGCTTGACTGATTCTCAATTGGCCGATCTGGCGTTTCAAGGATTACTCGGGCCGATACGAGAGAGGTTCTCGTCACAGGAATTTGACAGTCTAGCTCAGCTAATACAGAGGGTATCGGCCCACGAGCAACGATTCCAGGAGGCAAACAAGTTTGCAAAGAAGATCAATACGATCTATCAGTATGCCTCCGACGATGACGATTCGGAAGATGTCGATGTCGACCTGACCGAGTGGGCCCGGATGAGGAAGCCAACAACATGCCAGTGGGCCAAAAAGGGTGACAAAGAAGACAAGTTTGACTTCGATATCAACAAGGCCGATAAGATATTTGATCTACTGTTGCAAGAAAAGCAAATTCAACTGCCAGTGGGTCACGTATTGCCATCGGCCGAAGAAATCAAGAAGACAAGATATTGCAAGTGGCATAACTCTTATTCACACCATACCAATGAATGCAAGATCTTCAGACAACAGATCCAATCGGCTATCGAACAAGGCAGAATTAAGATCGATGACGCCAAGAAGCCGATGAAGATAGAAGGACACCCGTTCCCAATCAACATGGTGCGGGCAGACATGGCCGACGGCGGTGGCCATCGGACCGGCAAGCGACCTTATCAGACCTCTGAGGGCCTAATCAGAAAGTACCAGCGGAGGCAGGAAGAACAAGCTCAAAACTACGCTGATCAAGACAACTCTTACGACCCACATTAGGAGTGCGAGTTTTTCCGGTTCTGCTGGAATGAGGGGATGAGGTTGCTATCCATTCAGGAGTGCCTTGCGTGCAATGAGGCAAAAGATTCCTATCAGGGCAGCTCAAGCAGGCAAGCGCATCGGCCGGCCAAGCAAAGAAAATCTGTGCATGAAAGGCTGGGGCCGATGCGCCAAGAGCAACAGATCGAAGCCGAGGAGCAGATCCAGGAGGAAGGAGCAAATCCAAGAGCAACAGGCGATAATAGCCCATCGGCCGGCCAAGACCAAGAAAGAGTGGAGGATAAAATCCACGGTGGTCACGGCCGATGAGGGCACCTCCGATACAGCTCGGGCTTCTACGGCTTCAAAAGGTAAAGGAGTGGCATCGGCGTCTGTTAACATGGTTTTTATTCTGCCAGCAGAATACAGCGTGCAGGCGGCCGATGAAGCAATGGCCGGCGATGAACAATCTTCGGCTAGACTACAGTTGTCACCAGACCAAGCCATATTCGACAAGCCAACTAACGACAACCACAGGCACCTGCGGCCGTTATACATCAAGGGATTTATCAACGGGCGGCCGATGACGAAGATGCTGGTCGATGGCGGCGCGGCGGTCAATTTGATGCCATACACAACCTTCAGGAAGCTTGGAAAAGTATCTGAAGACCTTATCAAGACCAATATGGTGTTAAAAGACTTTGGTGGCAACGCTTCTAAGGCGAAGGGGGTGCTCAATGTGGAACTCACCGTGGGCAGCAAGACGATACCCACAACCTTCTTCGTCTTCGATGGAAAGGGTTCCTACAGCTTGTTGTTGGGACGAGACTGGATCCATGCAAACTGTTGTGTCCCTTCAACAATGCATCAATGTTTAATACAATGGCAAGGGGACCAGGTCGAGATCGTGCAGGCCGATCGGTCAGTACACGTGGCCAATGCCGATCTCGTAGTTTGGGAGATGGAGGGAATCGATTGCTTGTTCGGGCGAGTCTGGGACGCCGATTTCCTCAAAGTAACTGATTGCGATATCAAGACGATTGAAGATCAAGACAAGCAGTTGCTTTAACAAAGATGTCCCATCCACTGTCCAAGACGAACAAGCTGGTCCCTACACAGACGATGCAGTGGATGAATTAGATGGAAAATTGGAACAAGGCTTCACGTCGGCCGACAAACTTGAAGAGGTTGATATAGGAATAGGTGATAGGCCTAGGCCGACGTATGTAAGTGCTAGCCTGCCAAAGGAATATAAGAATAATCTGATAAATCTTCTGAAAGAGTTCATGGATTGTTTTGCATGGGAATACCATGAGATGCCAGGATTAAGCCGATCGATCGTAGAACATTGGCTACCTATCAAACTAGGCTATCGGCCATTTAAACAATCTCCTAGGAGATTTAAGGCCGATATGTATGAAGCTATCAAAGCAGAGATCACACGGCTTTACGACGCCAACTTTATCAGACCCTGCCGATACGCGGAGTGGGTCTCCAACATAGTTCCAGTATTGAAGAAGAACGGCAAGCTAAGTGTATGTATCAATTTCAGAGATCTAAACAAGGCAACACCAAAGGACGAGTACCCTATGCCATTGACCGATTTGCTAGTCGACGCTGCATCTGGGCATAAGATTATTAGTTTTATGGATAGAAACGCAGGCTACAATCAGATCTTTATGGCTAAGGAAGACATTCATAAGACAGCTTTCAGATGCCAGGGGCAATCGGCCTGTACGAGTGGGTTGTCATGACCTTTGGCTTGAAAAATGCTGGAGCTACTTATCAGAGGGCCATGAATTATATTTTTCATGATCTTATCGGTTCTTTGATTGAGGTTTATATAGATGATGTCATCATAAAGTCAAAAGAGTATGATATGCACTTGGCCGATTTACGCAAAGTACTAGAAAGGGCAAGGAAATATGGTTTAAAGATGAACCCTAACAAGTGTGCCTTTGGCGTATCGGCCGGTCAGTTTTTGGGTTTCTTGGTCCATGAGAGGGGAATTGAAATTACACAGAAGAGTATTGATGCCATCCAGAAAATCAAGCCTCCAGAAAACAAGACCAAGTTACAATCTCTGCTTGGGAAGATCAACTTTGTCCGGTGTTTTATATCAAATCTTTCAGGCAGAATAGAGCCATTCACTCCACTGTTGAAGATAAAGGACGATCACGAATTCGTATGGGGTGATAAGCAACAGAAGGCGCTGGACGATATCAAAGAGTATTTAACCTCTCCCGCAGTTCTAATCCCTCCACAGAAAGGGGTCCCATTTAGGCTGTACCTATCGGCCGATGAGAAATCCATCGGCTCAGTCTTGGTTCAAGATATTGATGGTAAGGAAAGAGCTATTTTTTATCTCAGTAGGAGGATGCTAGACGCCGAGACAAGGTACACGCTGATGGAGAAATTATGTTTGTGCTTATATTTTTCATGTACTAAATTGAGGCACTATTTACTTTCCAACGAGTGCATTGTGGTAAGTAAGGCCAATGTGATGAAATACATGTTATCGGCCCCTGTGTTAAAAGGAAGAATTGGAAAGTGAATTTTTGCCTTAACAGAGTTTGACCTCAGATATGAATTGGCCAAAGCGATCAAAGGACAAGCCCTGGCCGATTTCATTGTTCAACACCGGGATGATTCAGTCGCATATGCAGATATCGTACCATGGACGCTGTATTTTGATGGATCTGTCTGCCGACACGGATGCGGTATCGGCCTGGTCATTATATCTCCTCGGGGGGCAAGTTTTGAGTTTGCTTTTACTATCAAGCCTTATTATACTAACAATCAAGCAGAGTACGAAGCGGTGCTTAAAGGCTTGCAGTTATTACAAGAAGTCGAGGCCGATTCCGTAGAGATCATTGGTGATTCACAACTGGTAATTAATCAACTTTCTGGAGAGTATGAATGCAAAGATGATATCCTCAAAGTCTACAATGAAGAGTGCAAGGTGTTGCTTCAAGCATTCAAGATCGTGACAATGAAGCATATACCCAGGAAGCAAAACTTCGAGGCCAATGATCTGGCTCAGGGGGCATCGGGATACAGGCCGATGGCCAAGGATGTACGGGTTCGAGTCGCCGCCGTGGACGCCGACGATTGGAGATTTGCTATCATTGATTATTTGAAGAATCCTTCCCAATCGGCGTCACGGAAGATGAAATACAAAGTATTGCAGTATGTTCTGTTAGATAATGACTTATACCATCGGACGGTTGATGGTGTCTTGCTCAAGTGTCTAGGTCCTGAGGAGGCGAAAATTGTTATGAGCGAGGTCCACGAAGGGATTTGTGGAACACATCAATCGGCCCATAAAATGAGATGGCTGTTGAAACGCATTGGATATTTTTGGCCGACAATGCTAGAGGATTGTTTCAAGTATTATAAAGGATGTCAAGATTGTTAGAAATTTGGAGCAATTCAGCGAGCACCGGCATCGGCTATGCATCCAATCATAAAGCCGTGGCCGTTTCGTGGATGGGGAATAGATATGATCGGCCAAATTAACCCGCCATCAAGTAAGGGGCACAAATATATCTTGGTGGCTACAGATTACTTCACAAAGTGGGTTGAGGCCGTTCCCCTTAAGAAGGTTGATTCCAAAGATGCGATTCAATTTGTCAAGGAATATATCATATATCGGTTTGGGTTACCTCAGACAATAACCACCGATCAGGGATCAATCTTCGTGTCCGACGAGTTCGTCCAGTTCGCCGACAGCGTGGGCATTAAATTATTAAATTCTTCTCCTTACTACGCGCAAGCTAATGGGCAGGCAGAGGCTTCCAATAAGACTTTAATCAAGCTAATCAAGAGGAAAATCGACGAACAGCCGAGGCAATGGCACGCGATGCTGGCCGATTCCCTTTGGGCGTATCGGATGGCTTGCCATGGTACGATTCAAGTGCCTCCGTATCAGTTGGTTTATGGACATGAAGCTGTGCTGCCATGGGAAACCAACATCGGCTCAAGAAGAATTGCTTTGCAAGACGACTTGACAGCCGATGAGTACCATAATCTTATGGTCGATGAGTTAGATGACTTGGCGCATGTCCGATTACGGGCATTAGAAAAAATTAAACGTGATAAAGACAGAGTGGCTTGTCATTATAACAAAAAGGTTGTTGCCAAGTCATTTGAGGAGGGGATCTTGTATGGAAGCTAATAATGCCGATTGGTTCCAGAGATAGTAAATTCAGCAAGTGGTCACCTAAATGGGATGGACCTTTTCAGATTCATTGATGTGTCCCTCACAATGCTTATTTGCTTAAGGGGCTAGATGGTGAGATTTATGGACGAGCTCTTAATGGCAAGTACTTAAAGAAATATTATCCTAGCGTCTGGATTGATTCATGATCGGCCCCTCAGACGATTTATGATAACAGCCGATGTTCTATGCATCGTCTCTAGATGGTCGATATATACTATTGTCCTTAGTTCAAATTTTACAACATGAGCCCTCATCTTCTAAAATTTAGGGGGCATATATATATATATGACTTTTTGCAGAATTTTTGCAGAATTTTTCGGAATTTCAAGGAATTTTTCAGACTTGGCCTTTTTCCGATTGAGATCGACTTCGGTTGCTTGGCCGATGCGATTGATTGTAATAAGGGGATATCCGTTTGTACGATGGACTTCACAAAAAATTTTTAAGCTGGAATGTCTTCAGATCCATTTAGACCAAATTCGGCTGCTTAGCCGATGAGATTTGTGTTTATATAATATAAAGACTAAATATGTTACATCACCCGATGAAATCTGCAATAGCTGTGATGGCTCTACGGCGAATCTGCTCGATATCTTCTATGACTTGGGCGTCATCGGCCGTCGACCCTGGGATTGGCTTCAATGATTTGCTCAGGGTCGCAAGATACTTGGCCGATGCCTTTAACTTTGCCGTTTGGTCTTCTATAGCCTTGGGTGATGCAGCTATCCCGGCCTGGACTTCTTGGATTTCCTTGCGAGTTGCTTCTAGCTTGGAGATGAGGTCTGCTTCGAGGCGTTGGAGTTCTTCAAGTCTGTTCTTCAAGACAATCGGCTCCACAGCTAGCTCATCCAATCTGGTCTTGTCAGAATTGACTTGAGCCTTGCTAGCGGATAGGGCCGATTCCAGGCTTTTGCGTTCCCGCCTCTCCACAATCCTTTCTTTAGCTTTCTGAAGCTTGAAGCGGTATTGTTCCAAGAAGATGGCCGGTGTTAGGGTCTCCATCAGATCTTCGGGCAGTTGGTCTTGCATTTCTTGTACCCTGACTCTGATGGAAGTACAATCCTCCACCAAGAACTCTAGCGAGGATTCCAGCCGATTGGCAATGTCGGCTAGCTGGTTCTTTAGCTCGTCGGAGATTGATGTCTTGGCTATGGCAGGAGGCTCCTTGTCCTCGTCATCCAGGAACTGGCCGATGTCAAAAGAGAACATATCGGCTAGGTTCTGCAAATATCAGTACAGGTCAAGGTTAACCTAGTCAAGCAAGAATCGGCAAAGAGGATCAAGGTAATCGTGGTTACCTGTGTTGAAGCGTCGGTGGTGCTTGCATCGGCTCCCTTTTGCTGTGTGGAAGCAGTAGGCGAGGGAGTTGGCCGATGTAGTGCAGGTGATGGAGCCCTTGGCTGGAGAAAAGCGAGAAATTGATGAACATATCTATGATAGAAAGGCAATATAAAATCAACTCTTACCGAAGCAATCGGAGAGGGTGGTGGAGAAGGAGAAGGAGTCCTCAATCGGGCTTTGGCCTGTTGACGCCTTTGTAGGGTTGCCTTCTTGGTTCTTAGAGGGGCCGATTGAGTTCTCTCCTTGAGTATAGATGACGCAGCAGCCTGAAAAGGATATCAAATTATAGCATACCAATAAGAAGGGGATCGCATGAAGTTCAGTAAAAGAAATATGTTAACCTTGCGGACTACATGTCTAGTCTTCCTTGGTTGGGCAACGCCGGCTTGGTCATCGGCCGATGGGATTGTGGTGTTTTTGGCCGATGGTTTCTTGGCAGTCTCAACCGACGAATCTTCTTCTTCAGACGCATCGGCGGTTGCTGCATCAATTTCTTCCTCCTTCACTTGTTCATCAAGGAATTCTTCCATGGAGGGATCTACCTCTTCAAGATCAGCTTGGTCATCAGTTTTGGCTTTCTTGCTGGATTTTTGGGATTTGCCTTTTGCTGGAACCTTCCTCTTGGGGTTTTCCTTGGTCATCGGCCCTTGAAGTAGTGATGATATCTTTGGGGCGGTAAGGCCGATGATTGATTCCAGGATGGTTGATCCTGATGGGGCCACAGCTTGAGCATAACAAATTCTTTGTCCGCTGTTGCTCATAGATGAGATCGGTTCGTCTGGGACTTGAGGGCTGATACCCTGGATGAGCCCTGTCACGTAGAATCTGGCCGATTGATGGAAAATGTGAGCAGCCCATTCTTGCCACCATGCTTGGAAGCTGATATGTACAAAGGGGCTCAGATGCAATCGGTCGCAGTCACCCAGGTTCGGGGTTTCAATTTCCAGTGCCTTGCTCATGATCAATCCTGACGACACTATGCCCCTGCTCTCTAGGAGTCTTTGGAAGTATAGATTAATGGGGAGTTGTCCGAGCCCGCATTGTCTAGCAGCTACCATGGGGTTATAGAATTCATAGGACAGGCTGGTGCTTCTTCCTTGAAATATGCCTACTGGAGCAGGCATGGGGTAATGCTGATCATAAATGACTCTCGGGATTTCATGTCATCATTTATCAGGTTCAACTGCAGATCGTCAGGGAGTTCAAAATCCTGATCCGAGAGGTAGAGGCACATATCCATCTTAATTGATGGGGGTCCGGTGTAGAATTGGATGAACCAAGTAGACAGGTCTTCGGCCGATTGATCCACTCCAGGATAGATAGAGGTCGTCTCTCCAAAAGACATGCATCTTCTGGTTCTATGGTCTTCATGATCGGCATATTTTGATGGGAAACGGGAGTCTGATAGTGGAGGCCGATCAGCCATAGTGTTGGTATGAATGGTTAGCCAGAGCTGAATAAACCACCATGGTCCTCCGTGAGATACAGTCTGTTTCAACATTAAATCTTGAGTAGAGACATGAAGCAGTCGATAAACAGCTCCCAGAAGATATCGGCCGAGAGGGATTTGTTTCTTGTCAACCAGAGCTTGGGCCAGATGTTGGCAATTGGTAGTTGGGCCACAGGTCGATCCGCAGAAGACAAATTGTTCCAACCACAACGTCAGGAAGGCCACATGTTCTCTTTCCGAGACTGATCCTTGTTCCATGTGTTCAGAAACATACCCAGACCAGCCTCCAATCTTCTTGGTTTTTAGTTTGTGGCTATTATTAGTCAGGAGGCTGAAGGGATTGATCTCAGATTGGATATCTAGTCCTGTTAGCATCTTGACATTGATTAAATTTGGGGTCATCGGACCTTGCTTGAACAAGAACGCGTTCAAGGTGCTAGACCAGAAATAGGTGGCCGCCGACATGAGTGGCTCATTTTTCTTGGTATCGGCCAGGGACAAAGTAATACATTGGCCAATTCCTATTTCGTCCCAATGGACCTATTTGGCTGCAGCGATCCTCTTATGCCAGGTTCTGTATCCGTTGAGTTTTCATGGCTAGGATCTGAAAGTGTGTTTCCATGAGGAGACGTTGGGTTTGGCTTGTTTGAAGGGGATTCTGTCTGTCTCAGCATTAATCAGCCAGGGGATTCTATTTGGCTTCAAGGAAGTTGCCAAATAGAGATAAGGCTCGATTTTAGGCAATTGTATCTTGTAAATCAAGTAGGTTTAGATCTAATCTATGGCAAAAGTCTACCGCAAAGACTTGTTGTTTGTTAGAGATAAGATCGTGTCCTACGTGGACCCTGTTGCAATCTCGAGTATAAATATCCCGATAGTCTGTACATAGAGACTCTCTCACAATCCAATACAACAAACCAGTTCAATCTACTTCGGCACATCGCCAACCCTCGCAAGAGGTTGACCTTGACGAGTTCTTGCCTTCCCAGAGCAAAGGTAAGAACTCGTTCCCGACGATTGGCATTGTCGGGGCTAGCGTGTCGCTTTAGGCACGTTAAGCCTCGATGATGTGATCGTCGTCTATCATGTTTTGAGTAATCTTGACAGGCGTCTTAATTATGCTTCGCCGGCAATCTATTCGTTTTAGGGTTTATTGCCGACGACGGTTTAATTATTATGCTTGGTTAGATTGTTCAATGCATCTACCATCCCCAAAAGCAATCGACGGCTTGATTTTCTTTCTGTTAAGTTTCGATTCACACTTTGAGTTGCTATCGACCTTAGTCCTATTTTGAGATCTAACACAAAGCCTGCTTTCAGTTGTAATTAAGGATATAACTGGGGTTTCAGCCAGTTTTATCTGATACACGTGTTTATTATAATGTTTTCATGTGTATCTGTCATCTACATTAAACGGATTGATTAATAGGAATGCATCTGTTATGAATAATTCTCTAGGGTTTATCTGTGATTGATATGTTTTTATTGGTTGATTGGTTCATGTAGATTTGCACTAGAGTATTAGCTAGTGTAGTTATCTTTATTGTTCTTATCGGCTGATGCCATTAATCGACAGCAAAATGTTGTTGAAGGCCGATAAGATCTATGCTTTAATCTTGCTTTATCATGAGTAAGCCGATATAGCTTTGCCCTATCGGTTGGGCTATGACAATGTGTCATCGGCCTATTGGCCGATCGGCCGTTGTTTTCTGACATGGTTTACTTGTTTCTTGTTGATTGCAGATCAAATCAACTGGCACGCTCTGCACACGACTAGACAAGCCATTTGGACCTGCACTGGAGTTAAGCAGATCTCCCAGGCCGCCGTGGTAACACGGAACCCGTTTGGTTGCAAGGCGGGTCAAAATTCTGTGCCAACAAAAGGTCAAACCGATCCAAACCGTGAGGACTCCGAATCTTTAGATTATCAAATCATGTGCTCGTGCATGTACAATATCTTCTCCTCCAGGATCATAGTCGACTATGGGCACAAGCTGCTAGTCGCCCCTTTCAACCTGCATCAGCCTCCAACTCGGTAACTTAATTTATAAATCACTCCAATTTATTCCTTATTTGCTTTCCTTCAATTATCAGTAATATATCTCTAGAAAATTGTCCTTGCAAGAAAATGCTCTTCTCATCTCGGAGCCACCTACAGCCATGTGTCGATCTCCCCGCATGTCTTTCGCCAGCAGCAAGCAACCGACTAGAGGGCCAACTATCAGACCTCAGTCAAAAAACAAGAGGACAGCCATATACGAGAAGGGTACACGAGCCAGCAAGCAGAGGAAACTAATCCTCGACTCCTCGGATGAAGAAAATGAAGATATCCAAACCCCGAGTGGCAATACTATCCCAACAAGACCAACACCGGTTAGATTGATCCCAAAAATCAGGAAATCAACCAGGTAAACCTTACTCCACTTAGCCGCATGTCTCGAGTCTATCTTAGAAATGGCGAATATCCTTAACTGTTTGCTGACTCCAAACATGAATAATGCACCTGCAGAAAGCCTCAGGATATCGATCCAACCGACCAATCCAAGATGCCACCTCCTGAATCAGAGACCGTTAATCAAGAAGCCGCAAACCCTGACACTAGAAATGTGGCAGGGAACCAGTCAGGCTCAAGCAATCCGTCTGCTGAACAAGAGCCCCTGACTAGGAACCAGTCGGATACCACAGACCTGGCTATCGAGCAGGAGCCCCCGACTGAAAACCGGTCAAGTCAAGAACCAGCTGTCAACAACCAAAAACCATCAACTAAAGGCCGCTCCAAAGGCAATGAAGAAAATATGAGCGAAGATCAACCAGCTAGGGACTCTGTTGCCCAAGAAGAGCAAGAAAAAAGTGCTCCTAGCAAGGACAATAAAGTCCAAGGATCTCCATGCAAACTCCACGACAAAATCACTGGAGAGTCCTTTATAACATAACCCCTTGGATTCATCTCTTGTCTTGAATATTTGCAACCTTATTTACAGAACCAATAATCAGAGAAGACGAGGAAATCCTTCATATTAAATCAACAAAAGATTCTCTTCCTCCCGTAAAAATCCAATGGCGTGATTTTGAGGGCCGTGCTTATGGGATAATCTTAAATAAAGAAAAAGAAGCTGAAGAACGCGATCTGCTAGTAGCCCGGCTATCAGAATCCACTAGACTATTAAACATAATTAAGAAACCGCCTCCTCCGACCGTTTTATAATATTACATCAACTGAGTGTATTCTATATGCAGAGAATATATTGTCAATCACAAGCCAAGTCTGAGACCTTGGAAAAACTGGTGCCCCATCTCAACACTCTGGATGTCATCCAGCAGGAGCTCAAAGAAGCTAAGGAAGCCACTAAATCCAGGGAAAAAGAATTAAGAGCAGAGATCAGCCAGCTCCGAGATATGAACTTAGAATATCGCAGATCAATTGAAGGTTAGCAGAATCGAACGTACTAGTATGTATCATAAATCAATTCCTTATTGCTGATTTCATGACTCTATATTTCATCCTATCTGGCAGAAATCAAATCCCTGAAGGCCCAACTGAAGAAGGTAGAAAATAACAACGTCCGACTGGAGAAGGACACAACTCAAGCCATATCCAATCATGAAGGTAACTCAATGAATCCAGTATTTATAAGCTAAACCTAAGCATTTTCAATATACCTCGCTTGTTTCAATCCTGTAGCACACAAGGTGAAATCTCAAGCCCAGTTTGATGTTTTGCCGAGTGAATCAAAAGAGCAGAAACTATCCGGGATGATATCGCAAATGCAGCAGCTCCAATCCTCAACGCCGTATTCCAGAATGGCTTGGGCTCAAGTTATGAAGATGCCCCTAAAATCTTTGAAAAACTCAGAAGGGCTCCAGAGATGTACGTCAAGAGTATCCATGAAGCAGCTGCCATGGGAGTAAGCCAAGCTCTGGCAATGACAAAGTCTCTGTATCCCTGAGTGGATATAGGTGTCATAGAAGATGGCTTTGCTGATGATACCTCGGATGAGCGAGCCATGGAACTGATTAATGAGGCTAAAGAATATGCTCAAAAGATAGCTGCAGACGTTCTCAAAAACTTACAAGGATGAATTCTCAATGTAAAGAATACTTTTGTAAATTGACTTGTAATTTATTGACTTATTTATGTCATGTTTTGAATACTGAATCTAGCTTTTAATTTCTTAAAAATTTCTCTCTGACTTATACCAAGCCTAAAACTTGATTAAGCCTTCAAAAAATTTTTAGTCCTTATCCACTCGACACAGATCAAGATAGAATCAATGATAAGCCAAATACAAAAAAATCATAGTCAAAGAAAATATTTTACTTCACTATTATTGATAGCTCCCGACTGGTAACTTAAGAAGGCAACTTTCTTGAAGTTGGCAATCGAGAGAAGTAAGATACAAAAGGATAACTTAAGTATAATAACGCTGAAGGTGTTCAATGTTCCAAGAATTCTCTACGATCGATCCATCTTCATGCTTCAGTTGATAAGTCCCTGGCCGAGTGACCTCGAAAATTATGAAAGGCCCTTCCCATAAAGGAGACAACTTATGCCTATCCCTATTTGTCTAGATTTTTTGTAAAACCATATCACCAACAAGAAACGCTCGCGATCGAACATTACGATTGTGGTAATGCCGAAGTCCTTGAAGATATCTCGCTGACTGAATAAGGGCAGCTTCGTGGGCATCCTCCAGTCGATTTAAGTCCTGAACATGATCTTGATCATGGTGCTCTTCATTGAAATTACGAACCGAAAGAGACTCAAACTCCATCTCACTCGGCAACATAGCCTCAGCCCCATATACTAGAAAGAAAGGTGACTAACCCGTAGCTCGACTGCATGTGGTTCGTAAAGACCACAAAACTAAAGACAGTTCTTCCACCCACCAACCGACATAAGGGCGTAGTCCATCAAAGACACGAGCTTCAATGCCTTGAAGAACCATCCCATTGGCACGCTCAACTTGTCCGTTGCTCTTGGGATGCACAACCGATGCATAGCATATCTTGATCCTGAAGTCTTCACAAAAATCCTTGAAAACTCCTCCAGTGAACTGAGTGCCATTATCAGTAATAATTCTATTAGGCACGTCAAATCGATGCACGATGTTGATGAGGAAATCGCGAGCTCTATCTGCCATAATTGTAGCGACCGGCTTAGCCTCAATCCACTTGAAAAACTTATCGATGGCGATGAAGAGATGTGTGAAGCCTCCTTGGGCCCTCTTAAAGGGACCCACCATATCCAACCCCCAAACGGCAAAAGGCCATGAAAGTGAAATAGTTTGTAACTCTTGAGCTGGAACATAGATTTGTCGAGACAAAAATTGACAACCTTCACAGGTCCAAACAAACTTGTCTGCATCCATGACATCCATGAGCCAGAAAAATCACTGTCAGTAAGCCTTGCCCACCAAAATGCGTGCTGCAGCATGATTGCCGCATATTCCTGAGTGGATATCCTGCAATAATTGCCGGCCCTCCTCAGGAGACACTGTAACATACCCGAAATTCTAAATTTCAACTTTTGCATTTAAAATATTGAAAATTATTTTTGTGATTTAGAAACACTAAAATTTTCCAACAAAAACCCTGGGCGAGTCTATTAATACTACTTTTGATATACACCTTCGTGATTAATTTAAAACTTTTTTTCTTGATTTCTCAAAGAAAGAAAATAAAACATAGTGTGTGCATGTAATTGCATGATGTATTGTTAAGCTTTGAGTCTTTTTTTTTGTTTATGGATTTTCCTAGCATTTCATCTTAGGACTCATGAGCATTTACTTAAAAACCTGAAGCAAACACTTAATATATTTTTACAAGGATGTAAATATATGAATTTGAGTAACTAAAAGTATAAATCATGCCCAACAACAGCATATTAGGTCAATAATCATCTAAATATAATTTTACAATCATTTAATTATATTTTATAATAGGAAACATATATGTAAAGACAAGCTTAGTGAATATTTAAAAATAATTGGTGCAATATAAAATCATGGGGAAATTCATGTAGATACTATTCAATATATATATCTCACTAGGATTTTGGTATAATTTAATATGTATAATTGATACCCCAAATAATTAGGTCAAAGCAGTCAAACTATAGGTTAATCCTAAACCCTAATCAGCACAATTCTTACTTTAGCCAAAAAAAATTAAATTATATGGAAGTGTATATGGAACATAATTTATTAAAATACTAGTTTATTTATCATGAATTAATATAATTTTTCCAGAATTTATTTTGTAGGTTTTGACCTTCTAAAAATTCAAATCAATTTTGGCTAAACTGAATTTCTCTATTTTCCTGAGAATAAAATATAGATTATTTTTGTGTGAAACCAAAGAAAATGGAGCCTAGGTATTCTTATCTACCTCCATTAAAATCCACCTTAATTTTTCAAGGCCACAAATTAAATTATAGATTAACAAAGAGGAGGGAGATAAAATAATCCTGGGAAATTACAGTTCTCATTTACCCTTCGTTGATCTCCTCCCAAAATTCAACCATAATACAAATAAAGTTCAAACCTTGTCTAAACAGTAGA
This sequence comes from Oryza officinalis, assembly GCA_008326285.1. NCBI lineage: Eukaryota > Viridiplantae > Streptophyta > Magnoliopsida > Poales > Poaceae > Oryza > Oryza officinalis. The sequence goes on from BDMV01000005.1 coordinate 11,356,618, forward strand.
CCAAACATCCCTAAACCACCATCAAGCTAGCCAATGGGACTTTCATCACAGCAACACAAAGAAAATTCGAGTTGAAGTTGTAACAGTACTGCAGCGTATAGGGTCTCTTTCACATCTCTCACTGCCAAGCGGGCCCCAGGGCATGGTGGGACCCACTGATTATTCACTCAACCTTGCCACGTCGCCCCACCGCTCAACACACGCGTGACACGCTCACCTCACACGTCAGACATGCGCCACAACGCCGAGCCGCCCTCTTCCTCCATTCCAACGCCAGCCGCCATTTATAATCGATGCCGCCGACCGTCATTCACTTCTTCTCGTCTCCATCCCATTTTGCGGAAGAACCAAGCCAACCCATTTCTGATTCGCCGGGAACGGAGGGATCTTCATCGGCGCCGCCAAGCTTCCTCACCGTCGCATCTCTTCTCGGATGAGTTTCTCTTCTTTTAAGACTACGTTCCAAGATCTCCTCTTCATGCCGAAGAAACTTCTTTTTGACCCCATCTCATTTTATTCACTGCAGCGATGGGAACGCTGCCATGCCATCACCGGCCTGGGAGCGCGCACCGAGCACCGCCGCCATGACATCATCGCTGTTCCGGCTGCCATGGACCACCGCGAGCCAAGCCATCGTGCCACTGATCTCCCCTTGAAGTCCTCTCCAAAACCCCTCAAGAATCCCGGAGGATCTTCCACCGACGAGGGAGATCGGCGTCCTCTTCTTCAACTCCGGTCGCCGAACATCATCATCGATTCCATCCTCTCCGGTGAGCTTCGGTCCAATTCGTTGCACGTACGGCCTCCATAAGACCCCTCTGATCATTTTCACATGTTGACATAGCCGCAAGCCGTCCAGGTCGTTCCATCGTCGTCGTCCTGAAGCTTCCATCGCCGCCGGGCCGTTCCTCCCGTCGCCGCTATCATCCATGCATTTCTGGGCCTCGCGCACAGCTCGGTGAGCACCCTTGAACCTCTAAGACTTACATGCATGCACACAATTAACCAATACAAAACTGTAGACGTACATGCACCATCACCCGAAGACACTTCCCATTCACACTCGCCGCCGGCGCTACTCCGAGGTCCACCAACCGAGAAAAGTAATGGAATGGAATCGCGATAGTGTCCTCTTCATTTTACCTTTTGGTCTCTTCTTCTTTTAAGCCACCGTTCACCGCCGGCGAGCTCGCCAAGTCCACGGCCGAGCTCCCAGTCTATCGAGCAGCCAAGGATTAAAAGGCAGGGACCTTGTTTTGAGAATATAAATAAATATAGGGTCCTATCTGTAAACACCCCTCACACATATAACAGTCACAGGGCTGCGAGTTGATTTCAAGAAAACCAAAGGGCCTTCCTGAAAAATGAACAGATACTGCCATGTGGACCCATTCTAATTAAAATCTGGAAAGTATAAAGAAAATAACTAAAGCATTAATAATTAAACTGAAAATTGTGCAAACTTGCAAAATCCTTATAAAATCAAATATAACTCATTTTGAGATGAAACTAACTCCAGTAGGTTCATAAAATTGTAAACTTTAATATTGTATAATAAAATCCTATGCTCACAGTAGGATATTTATTTCCAAATATTCAAATAAGAAATAGTTAACATAAAAATTGTAAAATTTGTAGAAAATTCATTTATATTCCAAATTGAGTGAACCAAATTTTTGTATAATCAGCAAAGTATGAACTTTAATTTAGTAAAATAAAATATGGCACTTTCTGTATAGAAAATGTGACTAAAATTGTGAGTAACACAATAACACTTATTTTTCAACTAGGCCTTGTAAAATCTCTAGAAAATTAATGGTTAATTCCAAAATTATACCGTCATTGTTTTTTATCTTAGAAGTATGTACCATTTAATCTGGATGAAAGGAATTTGACAAAACTACCTCCTAAAACAAGTTTAAACAAATACCTAACTCTCTTTTTTGTTGAACTTGTAAAATTCATAACTTCCAAAATAGCAATGATAAAATAGAAATTTCTTCACATAAAATTCATGTTAGGATATGACTAACCCACTGTGAGGAACTCATGCATTTTAGAGCATGTTGCATATACATGTTTATTTGAATCTTATTTGCATTATTGCTTCTTATTTGCATTATTGCTTCTTATCGGTAGATTCAGATGTTCCGGAATACGTGGAGCAAGATCCTGAATTGGTGTGTGGTTTTTCACCGCAGCCAGGCAAGCATCTAAGCATATAGAATCCCTATTTTGCTAAAATAGTTTGGTTGCAAAATGATATATATGCATATGTTGATTTACTACAAACTTATTGATAATAGTTAGTTTGGTTATACCTAATTGTTGCATATCCTTCCTTGTTTCGTTGTTGCCATTTATCCTTGTAACCTCGGAATATAAATATTTGGGAAGGTTTTATTGTTTCATGGATGCTTAGTCATGCTTAGGTCTATTAGTGTTAAAAATCGATAGATGGAGCTATCGATTGAATTTATTCACTATTTGTGATTATGGTCATAAAATTTGACTACTTTCACTAAATGATTCATATGAAAAATATGCTTTAACTTGGATGAGTGATAGAGCGATGAAGGGATTGTGGTTTTCCTTGATGCAAGTAGCCTCATCTGGGTTGTTAAGGACCGAACATATTGACCTCTATTCAAGCACCTTACGTACTACCACACGCCGGTATAGGACGGCTTGACTTAGTACTACGTTGCACTATGATCATCTACGCTACGCTGGTCAATCGTGAGGATGCTGTTCCTTTGGAGAACCCAGGTGTGCCGTGTTTTGGCACGGGGTGTCTCCCACGATGGTGAGCCCGCCTTAGCCACATCACGCACGCACGTGGCTAAGTCGTCGGGGGCCCAGGCGTGGTTTAGGTGGTTGGGGTGTGACTAGGAAAGGGCATGTTATGAGCTTGTGTCACTTGTGAGTCACACCTGTGTGCGTGTGAAAGCATTTGATTCTTGTTCATTTCGTGTGGGTAAAGATGTACCCCTCTGATCAGAGTAAAACTATTCGAATAGCCGTGTCCACGGTTACAGGACGATCGCTTGATATGTTAGCTCATCTATGTTAGCATCAAACCGGGTTAAATGGGTTGGTTAGTCTTGGATATGCGATGAATATGTTAATAAGCCATAGTTGGACATTGGTAGTCCATGGATGGTGATAAGAGCACGGGTTGTGCTTATTTGCGAATAAATTTCAGATTATGCTAAGTTAGAAAATTTATATTTGCAACTTGTTATTTGCTCAACTAAATTAGCTTTTGTGCAAAACTTGAACCATTATACCATCTTTAAGATAGAAACTTGCATACTCCTTTGTTCTATGTATATATATTAATGAGTAAGTCTTGCGAGTACATTCTTGTACTTAACCCGATGTCTGCAACTTTCAGACCAGGATGTCGGCGAATTTGCTTATTCTTACTACCCTACCGAGGGCGGTGAGGGTGGTGAGTAGTCTTTTTAGCTTGACTCTTGCCCCGGTTGGTTGCCCTTGTGGGATGGTGGGCAAACCACAGGTTTTACTTTTGCTTATGTGAACTTATAAAACTTCCGCTGCTATAGTTTGAGTTGTATGATGGGTTGTTGAATCCCATTATATTATATGTATGTTGCTGTTCTGTAATCCATGTTTATGCATTTGTGATGGTTAGCAATTGCTTGCGATGAAAGTGCAAGGCTAGTCGCTTTTCCTGGGGACTAGCTAAGCAAGAGTATGAATTTTGAGCAATTGAGATGTTGTAGAGCTCTTGCAATTTGAGTCAAGTCTCCTGAGATGTGTAACACATCTGGTCGCCGCCTTCGTGTGGTTTGATGGGCACGTCTCAAGCTGAATTTGACTGGCATGCGGAGTCCCAGCAATATCTTCTTTGCTCATTATTCGGCATTATGGATTTTATATCGAATGGTGTTAATTTGTGATCATGGGTACATTGAGATATGAGTGGCTATTTATGCGTGTATGGATTCCACTCAATCAAAATTATGTGGTGGTCATAAATTGCATTGGACGGTATAATTTTCGGGTGCCCACAGACACAGTTTAACAAAACACCAGACGGGCTTAATTTATATAACTCGGATCAACCATTACATAACTCTGGCTACGATGAACTCGTTCGGCTTCGTCCTAGTCCTGGGGTAGCTCCTGCTATGTCAAAAACTTAACGAAAGGCATCCTCCAGTCGGTTTCAAGCATGGATACTTGTCCCTCTGTGTCTACTTCAGAAACTTCATTCTTCGCAACAGTCGGCTCATGAAGGTGTTCGACCAAAACATCTGTCGGAGTAGTCTCTCTTCTGGATCCAAAGTTAGCCAACTGATCAGCAGCTTCATTATTATGCCGTAAAACATGAGATAACTGCAAACCATCAAACTTCTCCATCTTGCGAACTTCCTGGCGATAAGCGGCCATGTTGTCATTAAGACAAGACCAATCCTTCATCACTTGATTAACCACCCACTGGGAATCCCCTCGTAAAATCATGTGTCGTATCCCTAAAGACATGACAAGACGCAGTCCATGAAGTAAGGCTTTGTACTCGGCTACATTGTGTGATGTTGGAAAATAAATTTGAAGAACATATCGCAACCGTTCTCCAGTCGAAGAAATAAGAACCACCTCGGCCCCTGTACCGGTAACTCTCTTAGATTTATCGAAGTACATGGTCCAATACTCCTTCTTCACAGGTGTATCTTCTTGGCACTCAGTCCACTCGGTAATGAAGTCAGCTAAAACCTGAGATTTGATTGACGTTCGGGCCTTGAAAGTAATGTCTAACGCTATCAACTCCAATGCCCACTTTGTGATGCATCCCGTGGCCTCAAGATTATGAAGAACATCGCCGAGTGGAAAAGATGTGACCACCGTGACCGAGTATATGTCACTGAGTGTATAGGTGCAGTTCATCTTGTCAAAATAGTATTGAACTTGATCTGGCCATAGAGCTAAAGGTTCAAGTTGGACTCCTCAAGCTCCATTGGAAACTAGTGCACAAAGGAGTTTTTCAACCGCAACGCGCCTTCTGCCTTACGTTAAAACACCTCGTTATTAAATCTTACATATAGACATAATTGGCTAAGGCAGTTGAGAAAGCAAGCATACTTATACTAGACTAAGCCTAGGTGGTAGTACATACCGCTGCATGAAAGTGAGTGAACACCAACCAGCTTCTTCTCATCGAGTGAGTAGAAAAGGGAGGAGGAAAGAGGCCCTAGTGAACTATCATAATAAGTGAACAAGTGTAAGCTTTGCTGCCCGACAGTATGGAGTACTGACCACACCGAGGGATAGGCCCTGAAGCGAAGGACAGGAACGAGCGAAATTAATGTGTTCCAATTTCTGGCCTTGCACCGACCATCCAACGGACCATGGACTAAATGGCCACTTCTTGAAAGGACTATGCTATGTCCAGCGGACCGCTGCCCTCCACAATTTGAAAGTAATGAGCTAATTTCCTTAACAGTAATTAAAACTCCATATAACAATTTTTGTAACTGGGGGTAGCGTGTCTTGGAACCGACGAACACCTCGCTAATGAAGTAAATAGGCCTCTAAACCTTCTGGATGTGACCTTCTTCTTCACGCTCGACAACCAAAACCGTGCTGACCACCTAAAAAGTTGCCAACACATAAATCAACAAGGGCTCTTGTGGATGCGATGCAGCTAGCACGGGCGGCGTCATGAGAAAATTCTTGAAGTCTTCAAAGGCTTTCTGGACTTTGGGGTCCACTGGAATTCATCAGTTTTCTTGAGCATCTTGAAAAAGTCCACATGTTTGTGATTCGGGTGATGCGTGTAAGGGCCGTTCATAATCTTGTCATAAGTGCTGACGTCTGGGCGCTGCTGCTGATATTTGAAAGTCGTGGCCACCAGATCCTCGGGCTTATGCTTGCGATATTTTTGGTCATCGTTGCCATTACTGCTGTTGTTGTCTTTCTTGGGGCGCCAGCTGCTTTCCGACTGTTTCTCTTGGCGTGATGCTTTGAAGGGGCGTAAGAGTTAGCTGTCTCAAACAGCTTCTGGACCGCCCTTGGGGGTTTGCGTCCAAACTATCCAATAAGCAGCTCATTGCAGATCCCCTTCTGGAAGGCTACTATGATGACGTCATGAGTGATGTTCGGGATTTTGTTTCGCTTTTTAGAAAAACGCCGAATGTAATCTTTTCAGGATTCATCGGGCTTCTAAATTACATTGTATAAGTCGAAGTGGGTTCCAGACCTTTCAAAGGTGCCTTGAAAATTGGTGATTAAGTGATCACGAAGTTTGCTCCAAGAGTCGATTGAGTCTCTTGGTACGCTAGTGAGCCAACTCCTAGCTGAATCGGCGAGTGCTACTGGTAAATAATTAGTCATGGCTTTGTTGTCTCCTCCTGTTGCACGAATGGCAAGTGTGTAGACGGTGAGCAATGACTCGGGATCGGTTTTGCTGTCATACTTTTCAATCTCAGTAGGCTTGAAACCACTCGGCCAATTTACTCGATGCAGGTCTCAAGTAAAGGCGTTTACTCCCTCATCGTCGGCATCAGGGGAATATCTTCGTCCTTCACGATGAGCATGATTCTCCACGGTAGCGCTGGTTGAGCGTACTCCTTAGATTGTTAGGAGCAGGCATCTGGGAGCCGCTCTGGTAGTTGGAATTGCCACGATGGTTCCTATCATAAGGCGGCAGCTGGAAACGATGTCGAGCGTGGGAATCAACCGACTGGTCTTGACGCCTTCTATCTTCCTAACAGTGATGTTCATTAGATTTGGTGTGTGTCTTGCTACACTCGGGCTTTCGGTAGTCAGTAGAACATAATAGTGGTAGGCGACTGCCAACGGGCATTTCCGCGGTGGATTCATCAACTTGCTGACTGCTTCCGGCGCCCTGTGGTACATGGCCGCAACCATGGTCTTCACCTTGTTTAAGATTGGAGTCACGTTGACCGTAGTAGTGTCGATGATGGTGTCAAGCAGGGTAACTGCCGCGACCGCATTTTGTTGTGGCGTGAGAAAAACATTAGTGTTGTCGACGTGGGTCTGGAGTATGGCATCGCGGGATGTATGCCCGGCTAAGGCCAAATCTCTTTTTTTCTGTCTTCCTCCTCCTTGAGTTTGTGTTCCTCTTCTTTACGCTTGCGCTCCTCTTCGAACATGGCTCGTTCTTTCTCGGCAACCCTCTCGGCAACTTCTGAGTCAGTTTCTCTGACGTCCGCCATGAAAACATCAAAAAAGAAGAGTGTAGTCGTCATCGAACTCAGAGCTGTCGATAGACTCGGTGCTGACGTCGTCGTAATCTTCAGAAGAGCTGACATAGTTGGTGATCTCGGTCGACGAACAGGATCCGAAAGGTTGAAGTATGACACCGACCTCCCTGAAGCCTGGTATGGCCGTAGCCGAAGCTGGCTCAGATCAGGACCTACGGGGGGAAACGGATCTAGATATAAACGTCGCGGCGAGTAACGGAGGGAGTTGCATGATGATTGGTGGATATGCCTGCATCTTGTTAGGGAAGCTGCATTAGGAAGTTGATGTTGAAGATCCTTTCGAATGGTTTGAAGCCGACTCGGCGAAAAGAATTCTAGGGTAGGTCTCGGCAGCGTTTGGTAAACCTAACGGAGCCGAGTAATGGTTGTCCCTCCTCGACTGATTCGAATCCGAGTCAAGGAGAGAGATCTTGCCAAAGTCGTCAGTGATGAAGTCGAGGCTGCTGAAGCGTACTCCTGCCCTGGAGGGAAAGCGAAGTCGTCGATGCCTGAAGTAGATCCCATCGCACTTGTCAGTGGAAAACTTGACGCAACCCTTACCTAGCGCGCCAACTGTCGAAACTAGAATTCAGCAATATGAAAAGAAGGTAGCGCACAAGATCTAAAGTGGATGGGTGATGAGACAAAGGTAACGTAATACCCAAGTCCTAAGCTATTACATATTCAATATATATAATCTATCCCCTATAATTAGTCAAATAGTCCAGCTGCGTGGGTATACGGTATCCATAATCTCTACAACTAGTTATGGGATTCTCTAATTTATTTCTTATTTGCATGTCACACATCACACATTTCAGAAGCACCAATGGATTAAGCACACATATGCTATTTTTCATCTAATGATATTAGCATTAAACATAAGCTCCGGCTGACTGAGTTAGGTACATCTCTATTATGTTCATTGGCTTTACCCACTACTACACTAATACTCATTAGTGCCGGTTTAGAAGGCCTTATAAGTGTCGGTTTTGGACCTGACACCTATTGGTCGGCACCAATGATCAAAGTCATTGGTGCCGGTTCCAAAACCGGCACCTATAATCCTATAGGTGCCGGTTCCAAAACCACATAGATGTCGGTTCTTTACAAGAACTGACACCTATAGTCCTGAAGCCCAAAAAAAATATAATTTGTAAATCACAAAAATAATAGAATATTACATTGACATCCTCCACATCCACATCCTCCACAGAAATTACAAAAATCATAGAACATTACATTCACATCCTGCACATCCACATGTAGCCTCATGCATTTCACATCCACATGTAGCCTCATGTATACTCTTTTCAACTTTTTTTTATTTTTCTTCATCAAAATGGTCAAAATACACCAGTCAGATACAAAATCATCACCATCAGAAAGGACCCTCAGCGTTCAACAATATTATAAGGTGTAAAGATTCAAGTTTGTTGATATATTATGCATTCCAGTACTATATAGTAGTTCACCATATTCAAAAAGCATTACAGTGGGTTATAATATTTGGTGACAGAAAACAAGATAGGTAAAGAGCTCACCGAATTCGTCGAAGCATACAGAAAAACCCGGTCTTCAAACAGCATGTCATTGTAATCTGTTAGAGTTAATCCTGTTGTTTTGGTGCATTTTGGGTTGAGTTAGTCATATGCATGTGTAGAGGAGTAAGTCACGAGTAAATGCGTGAGTGAGTTAGTTAGATCAATGACCATGATCTGCATGCAAGTGATAACATGCAGCTGGCTTGGAGGTGCAGCCAAGTTTGTGTGAGTCATGGAGTGAATTGTGGATCGTCCAGCTCGCAGCATGCGGTTGTTAGTTAGTGATGCTTACCTATACGTAGGTGTGCTCGCATGCAGGGAGGTGAGTGAGTGAAATAGTCACGGTGTCTTTGGCCGAGTTGTGCGGCTGAACGTGGCTTGAGTTGAGGGTGAGCAGTTGCTCAACTAGTGCGTGTGTGTGCTTATTTAAGCCTGTGATCAGTGGTGTATGGTGTGGTGTGTGATAAGTGAAATACAAGTGCACGTGTGTGTTAAGCGCTGGTGTGCAGCGTTAAGAATTCCTTGGTGTACTGTTTATCTTCTTCCTCCGTCACTGTCTGTTTTCTTTGTGTGTGTGTCTCATCGAGTGAGCAAGAGAGCGTTGTGTGCGTAAGAAAGTGGCTGGGCCAACAAGTGGTATCAGAGCCATGACAAGTGAAGGAGTGTACACGCCGCCGAGCCGCCGCGGAAACGGCGGTGGAAACGGTAGCGATGGCGACAACGGCGGCCAAGGCAGCCGTGAGCTTGCTGTGCAGCAGGTGAAGGAGGCGGGGGTGACGCTACGTTACCCCATGCTCGGAGAGAACAACTACGGCGTTTGGGCAGTGAAAATGAAAATTTTCATGCGCGCACAAGGTGTGTGGGCTGCGGTGGAGGGCAACGTAGCCGATGAGAAGATGGACCAAATGGCTCTCGCCGCCATTGTCCAAGCTGTGCCGGAGGCTGTGGTGATGGCCATATCCGAGAAGGAGACGGCGAAGGAGGCGTGGGATGCCCTCAAGCAGATGAACATGGGTGAAGAGCGTGTCAAGAAGGCTCGAGTACAAACCCTCAAGAGGGAGCTTGATGGTATGTACATGAGTAATTCTGAGAAAATTAATGATTTTGCTTTAAAGGTTACCACGATCGTGAACGAGATTCGCTCTCTCGACACGAAAGTGGAGGAGACCACGGTGGTGGAGAAGCTCTTGCATTCCGTTCCCGACAAGTTCCAACCCCTCATAAGCACCATCGAGCAATGGGGGGATGTGTCGGAGATGACGGTGACGGAGACGATCGGGCGTTTGCGGGCGTTCGAGGAGTCTTCAAAGGGGCAACGACGTAACAAAGAGGAGGAGCAGCAGCTGTTGGCCGCATGTGCCAAGCCACGGCTGACGCGTGCTGAGTGGGAGTCCATGGTTGCTGAAGAGAAGCGCAGCGGCAACGGCTCCGGCAGCAGCAACAACAATGGTGACAAGAAGAAGTACCGCAGCAAGTTCGACAAGTCCAAGATCGACTGCCGCAAATGTGGTGAGCTTGGTCATTTCGCCGACGAGTGTGATGCTCTGAAGGCAGCCAAGGGAGTGGCGCAGCTTGCCATTGCCGATGAAGAAGCAACGCTGATGTGAAGCCGTTGTGGAGGTGATGAATAAATGACAACAAGATTAGGGGGTGATTGTTAGAGTTAATCCTGTTGTTTTTTATATATAGTAGTTCACCATATTCAAAAAGCATTACAGTGGGTTATAATATTTGGTGACAGAAAACAAGATAGGTAAAGAGCTCACCGAATTCGTCGAAGCATACAGAAAAACCCGGTCTTCAAACAGCATGTCATTGTAATCTGTTAGAGTTAATCCTGTTGTTTTGGTGCATTTTGGGTTGAGTTAGTCATATGCATGTGTAGAGGAGTAAGTCACGAGTAAATGCGTGAGTGAGTTAGTTAGATCAATGACCATGATCTGCATGCAAGTGATAACATGCAGCTGGCTTGGAGGTGCAGCCAAGTTTGTGTGAGTCATGGAGTGAATTGTGGATCGTCCAGCTCGCAGCATGCGGTTGTTAGTTAGTGATGCTTACCTATACGTAGGTGTGCTCGCATGCAGGGAGGTGAGTGAGTGAAATAGTCACGGTGTCTTTGGCCGAGTTGTGCGGCTGAACGTGGCTTGAGTTGAGGGTGAGCAGTTGCTCAACTAGTGCGTGTGTGTGCTTATTTAAGCCTGTGATCAGTGGTGTATGGTGTGGTGTGTGATAAGTGAAATACAAGTGCACGTGTGTGTTAAGCGCTGGTGTGCAGCGTTAAGAATTCCTTGGTGTACTGTTTATCTTCTTCCTCCGTCACTGTCTGTTTTCTTTGTGTGTGTGTCTCATCGAGTGAGCAAGAGAGCGTTGTGTGCGTAAGAAAGTGGCTGGGCCAACATAATCTTCATCGATGGAGTCTCTGAAAGTTTCAATCAAACCTTTATCCCTCACTATCTCTGCAGGATCATCAGTAATCAAGTCCGACACATCCACATCCCCACCCCAGTCGCCGCCGCCATCCCCCGCCGTGCTATCCCCACAACCGCCCTTCTGCGTTCATGGCATACCTACATGGACGTTAAAACTTCACAGCAAAAGAAACTAGTATGTTTGCAAATCGAGGAGATCAAGCTCAAGAACCTGGAGGAGTAAATCAAGGAGGAGATCAAGGAGGCAGCACGGGGACGGCGGGTGGAGGGGGTGCTATGCCAGGTCGACGAGCTGAGGCGGCGCCGCGCCGAGTGGAGGAGAGGCGGTGCAGGCGGTGGTGGGCGAAGGATGGTGCGGCTGGAGGCGGTGGTGTAGATCGGGGTAGCGCTGGGGGAGGATGGCGCGGCCGGAGGAGGACAACAACAGCGCTGGAGGTCGACGCCGGTGGAGGACGGCTGGCTCGTGGCAGCCTCCCGCCCCCTCGCTGGCTCGCGCCCACCTCCTCCAGCCACGGCCGCAGCTGCCTCCGCGCCATTGTGGTTGAGAGGAGGAGGACGATGGACGGAGAAGGGAGAGGAAGGTGCGAGTGGTGGGGAGAGGATAAAGAGGATAAGATTGAGAGCGAGCGGTGGGGAGAAGTGCGCGATTTATTTGGAGTGGACTCGGCCGCGCGATAAGGAGGAGGAGGGGCCCGGCCTGCTGGTTTTTTCTAATAGGTATCGGTTTTTTAAAAGAACCGACACCTATAAAATAAATATAGGTGCCGGTTCGCTGGTTTTTCTAATAGGTACTGGTTTTTTAAAAGAATCGACACCTATAAAATAAGTATAGGTGCCGGTTCTGTTAAAAAACCAGTACCTATAGTATTATTATCGTCTTTTCCACTAGAACCGACACCTACAATATAAATATAAGTACCGGTTCTTCTGAAAAACCGACACCTATAGTATTGGTACCGGTTTTTTCTTTAGAACCGACACCTATAGTGCTTAAAGTTGTCGGTTCTATATTTTTTCATCATGCGGAGGTGGGAAAAAGGTTCATAAGTGCCGGTTTTAACTGAACCGGTACCTATAGAGCAGACACCTATGAAGGTTTTTATAGTATAGACCTCACATTTTTATGTTGCAAATCGATTGTACCTTTTCATTACAGATGCTCTCCCGATCAAATTCATTGGAACAGCTGTTATATAGATAAGACGTTGATTGCTGAGCAATTTTTATGATGGTTTCAGATGGCGATCGAACTCCATCCGTATGTTCTTTTCCTTGGTGTAGTAGGAATCTAATCGGTTTTTTTCTTTTTTGTCATGTAGGTGAGAACATCTACTAGGTTATTCTTCTAACTGACCATTAAATTATATTGTTCATACATTGTACCAAAATGTGATTTAGGTTTGCAATTTTCTAATCTTGTCAAGCCAGGCATTTGTGAATTGTGATTCCTTTTGCCGATACATGTGCATAAGTCAGGCTTCTTAGCCAAATGAATATATTACTTGCTCCCTTCGTCCTAATATAAATACAACCTAGTACAAATGTGATATATCCTAGTAATACGAATCTGAACTACATTCATAGTCCTAGATCATAATATCGTATTCGTCTAGAAGAAAAACAGAAATTTCGTTTTCATTATGGTATGACAGAACAACAATTACTTAGATATATACATATTGCTGAAAAAGCAAAATGGTCAACAGGTCGGGTTTGACTACAACTACTTGAAGTGCATTTGGATAACATCCTTTTTTGATTGGGTATGGCTTCGACCATTCCCAAGCCAGGCAATTAGTTAACCATAGATAGACATATTTTTTTTACGATCGTCTAGTTGATATACCAAGTTTTCATTGCAAACTCCGAGATATTATTACTATAAAGGATAACCAAAGATCAAAACGCTGGTTCAAAATTCTATTACATCATCCGCCCACGAGGAATTGCCAAAACATTTGACTAGTGACTCATTCCAATATAAAGGACTAGTAAATAAAATAATATTTAGTAAATGCTCAAGGATATGTCATCTTGTTCTATGTTGCATTTATATTAGAACGGAGGGAGTATTGATGAGGCAACAATCTTATCCCTGTTAAGTATGGAATGCGTAGCGAGATTCTGAACAACATCAGTATGGCTGAATGATGAATTAGCTAGTATTTAAGTACTACTATGCATCAACGCCATTTGTCCATCTATTCTTTCTGCCATGTTAGCTAATTTGTCTCTGCACGAAAGATATTTTCAGACGTCTTGTGATTATTAACTGAATGAATGTTGGGAGTATGGATTTTGTTTCACTACCAGACTAGCCATGTTCCGTGTAGGTCGAAAACCGTCAGAAATATAGGTTAGTCTCTCCTCTCTTCTTTTTCTCTTTTTTCTTTGATATGGCCACTATGATTGCTTAGGCATGACATAATTTATAATTTTTACTTTAATGAAATTCTTTCCATTATCATAAGAAGAATATATTTTGTTTCAGGTATGTATTATTGTATATATGGACGCTTATTAGCAGCAATTAGTCGATCGATCAACTGCGTTAAAATGGGCTGGAAACTACAATTCATTGATCTGGACTTTTGTCGAGCCCAGTGAGAGGCATTGCAGAGACTAGATTGGGCCTCAGAGAGAAAAAAAATTAAAGCCCAATAATAATCATTTGGCCCATTAAAGTCTCTCTCTCTCTCTCTTTGTAAGTACCAGAATTTTTGTAGTTCGCTTTTGTTACTAAAACTAGCTAAAGACGTTGTGATATATACAGTTTGCTACAGACACATAAATTGAGATGTAATGATTTTTTTTCAAATATAAATGTTGATTGTACGTATAATGTAAATGTACCCACGGTATATATAACTATAAATGTGTGATTTATGTTATTAAAAGCTGGAAAAAGGGAGATTACAACTGCTTAAAAACTTCTGGGGTAACGTATATTTCTCTCTGTTGTTTCACATAAAACAAGTTGGTTGTTGGCTTATCAGCTGCAACCAAGATTTGATTTCTAAATCTAGTTGATTTTAAGATTTTCTTCATCGTAATTTACTTTTCAGCATTAGCTTTTAAATCGTTAAAAACACCGATATAAAAGTATTATTCATAAGTTATTTTTATTGCTTCATTTATTTTTCCACGACTCATTAAGCATAGAGCAAATGATGAGAGGCCTTACAGTGTAGTAGTATTTTCACTTTGGCTCACATTTTATTACCAATTTTTGTTTTGGATCATCTTTTAATCAACGTTTTTTACTTTGGACCAGCTAATCTTATATTTGTTATACATTGGACAACCCTAACCCTCTTATCAAGCATATGAATGATCTCAAGTACATTGGTTTCTACTAATTAATGAACTCTTAGAGTTATATGTAGACTATTTTTTTGACATATAACAAATTGGATGTAGATAGATAAAAGAGTTGAGGGTGATCCGAAAAGCCACAAAAGTAAGATTAGCTGGTTCAAAGTTAAAAAAACAATGATTAAAAGATGATTCAAAGCAAAACATCGATAATAAAAGGTAGGCCAAAGTAAAATTAACTCTATTTATCTCTAGGTTTTTAAAATTAATAAAAGGTAGGTCAAGATAAACAAATATGGAGAGGATTTGTTTTAGATGCACATTTCTATACTGGTATTCGTAGAGATATCCATATTTCCTTGAAAATGATGAATGTTTGTTATGCTTGCTAATTATTGTTTAATTTCTATTGAAATTATGCCCATATTATTGTTGAAATTCTGTCCAAATTATTGCTGAGATTCTGTCAGAATTGTCATATTTGTCAAACTTTGTCAAAATTTAGATTAGATTAGAAATATTTTAAATTCAGTTTGAAACATGTCGAAAGGTCATGCTAAAATGGCTGAATCTCAAAAATATGGGTAAATACTCAAGTGGTGTACAAAAGTAGAGGCAATTATGTAGGGGTATAGTTATCTTTTTACCATAGATTTTACACCATTAAGATGAGTTAATAGAATAGGGGCAACCGACTTATTCTTTAAAAAAGCTGAAGTCAAAATCGCTCTCAAAACGAAGGTAAAATCATAATTACAATTGAAAGTATGCGCAATATAGCAATTGTCCTACTTAAAATGTGCTTCATGTGGAATATTTCATGGGGCCGTATTACGTAAGTTATGCTTATGCTTCATTTTTTAAGATAATAAAATTTTGCTCCATATGTTACAAAATAAGATCTACTCCCTATACCCACAAAATATAGCTACCTTTCTTGCATGAATTTGAAAAAAAAAAGTATCTATATATTTAACGGAGGGACTACTAAGTTGGTTTGTATAATTCTCAAGAATTTAATTAACAAGTGTACTTGCAGATATATACACAGAACTGAATTTTCACCGGATAGCAACACATATATAGCATACACATGGCGAATCAAAAGATGTGTAGGTGGCCGCTATCAAAGAAAGCTCTCATCATGTGGTGATCGAAAGGAGACAAAAACGGGGGGGGGGGATTTGCCTCCGCGATCGGTGATCGATGCCGCGGCGTGGGAGCCCACGCGTCTCCATGATTTGTCTGGCTTTTCGCCGTTGGGCGGAGCACGCGTGCCGTCGCTCGCCGGCCCACGTTGCCGGCCGCCCCCGCGCGCTAGGTACCACCAGTCCAGTCCCTAGCAGCTCGCAATAATCTACCTCCTAATCTGATTTTATCAATTTAGTTTTTTATATAAAACATAGAGACGCTCATAACACGCGCATACTCATATCTATCAATGTACACACGTTCACCTTTACCTCTATGAGTACCTTTAAAAAACTAGGCTGATATATCTGAAGTTTGACGAAGTCACTATGAGTACATCGCACATCGCTGTTAACATATACGTACATCCCTTATCATTTAACCCTATAAATACACACACATATCATATATCTCTATGAGTACCTTAAAAAAATTAGACTAACATATCTTATAATTAACAAAGTCATCGTATACGTCTCGTTGTCGATGAACGATGAGTACAAGTTTAAAACTTATAACGGTTGAACCGGATAAACTACTTTCATCAAAATACTTAACGAGTTAAGTTATGCTAACAGGCGGTCGATTCCAAATTAGTGTCCTGGTATCAAACTCCTAGTATCTTCTAATTAATTCCACTGAAGAAAATGTTTACCTTTGAGGGCTCAGGAAAAATATTTTCGTCCCCAGTGGAATAGAGCACGCGGAATGAGAGGAACTGAAAAAAAAATGAATAAGTTTTGGCTGGAATTTAAGCAGTGGGAACAAATTTCAAGGAGCTCGAGTGGATCCGACGTTTTTGTCAGGTTCAAAATTACGTCGGAAGGGGCTGAATTAGCTTAGATATATATATCGCTGGGATTTTAAACGGCGATAAAACGAGCTTCGCATTTAACATTTCTGAAAACTCTAGATCATGTCTCATAAATATCATTTGATCATATATGTTTATACAATACAGTTCAATACAATGTATATATAACCAACCTAATATCTCATTTTCTCTTCAGCTTAATAACCACAGCTATAATTTAAATTTTAAAATTTTGATGTTTTTTCATCTTAGTTTATTTTCAGCATTGGCTTCTATGTTGCTAAAAGATATATAAAAATTTACTCAAAAATATTTTTTTGATAATAAGTGTTACGACTTATAATCAATTATAGGCTGTTATGCTATAGGCATGTTATAAGATGCAGTCAAATTTGACCTTTTTTAAAGAAAAAGTTAGCTCGAGAGTTAAATTCAAGTGTTTGTATCGCTCTCTATTTTTTAGTGTTTCTCAACTGCTAAAGAGGAGAAACATGAAAGTCTAAACCTAAAATTATTTTTCGTTGCTTCATGATATCTTGGATAATAGGCCATAACTAATAAAAACTCAACATAGATCATTTTACATTTTTTTTAGATAATATAGACCATTTTACATAGATCTTTTGAAAATTGGGAGTTATTTTGCAATTAGTACATGCTTGTCATTTTAGATATCATAATCGTGAAATTTGGCTGGAGAAATTAAGCTTTCAAAACAGATCTTTCCCAAAATTAATGGCCAAATACCTACAACCTACTGAATGACCAAAGTCAAAGACATGAATTGAGTAGCGTGGATTCGCGCCTGCAAGCTTTTGGTGTCATGTACCCCATCGCCACATTCTTTAATTACGAGCTATAATTAAAAACTATACCCCTACTGATGCTAATCCCGCTTTAATTTTCCTTTGTTAGTTGACTCGAGTTGTCTCGCTAATTATTTGCATCTTTTGCGGCTACCCTAGCTAGCACTCTACTCAATACTGTTACCTTTTTCTGTTAATTGCCTGATTAGCTCGTGCTTATGTGGCCAATTATATGGCGATGCTGATGCAACAGTGACATCAGGCAGCGTCACTGTACAAGAGGACAAGCATGGGTTTGGGCACCCTAGGTATCGTTAATTCCTTATAAATTTTGTTCTACTTTATGTAGTAAGAAATAGAGTTTAATTTGGTGGTTGATTTGTTAATTAGAATTAATACTCATGCATACTATTAAGTTGATTCTAAATGCATTAGATGAATTAGCCCTCTCCTAGCTTCAGAGTACGAAAAACTCTTCATCACAAAAACACTTGTTTGGTCCTTGTTCGTAGGCGGCAGAGCGCGCAACAGGCAGTCAGACACTAATTTAACTATATACTCATATTATCAGATTATGAAAATGCATTCAACCCATAGTAAATTCAATGGAAATTTCGGAATGACTTGCTTTTTTATTTCCATTAAAAAAGAAAGCAGGGTGATAGGATGCCCATTAAAGCCAATCTTTCCAAACAGACGAAGGATTGATCCTTGCCCACACTGCCAGACTCGAGAGCAACTCAAACATGAGGCCATGGTTCCTTTTTGCACACAGAATTGAAAAATTTCAGAAAGGGACTACATTTGTATTTTCATTTGGTGAATGCCTTTATGTCGGAAATATGTATAATAGTTTTCTTTTTTTCTTCTCAGGTAGAATAACTCACTGGACTCTATTTTTACTGGTTGAACTCGTGGTTAATTTAGTCTATATATGTACCTTTTATTTTATTATGAGGAGTCCTATAGGTATAGCTTAATTTGATATTACAATTCTATTGAAAGCTATATGATTTTCAATAATGAAACTACTTTATTAGTTGTGAATATCTCTTTCTTCCCTAATGCATGATTGGAGAATGAAAATCTAACAGAGACCCATGGAGAATCTGGTCGGAACCCATAATAAATTATATAATTTATCCATGAGCGTATAATACTATAATGACATTTACTCCTCCTTGGCATGGACAAAGCAGGAAGAAAATATGTACTATTGACTAAAAGTGTTTCAGACTTTTGTGATGCCTCAATATATTTAGAAATGAGTTCAAAAGGTTAACACAACTTGAATTTTGAATGGGCCTAGAGTATCCGATTACATGCGGCACATTCATGTCGGTCAGTGAGAGGTTTCTATCTACATGCAGATGAAAGTTACAGTAGTTAGGCGACTAACCAGTATACTGCCAATTCGTGCATAATAATGTAAATGCCGATTTAGTAATCATGGCAAGAATCTCACGTCGTTAGCAATGTACAAGATGCAATTATGCGCTTTAATTGATACTGAGACTTGTGGTACGCCGATCCAGTATAAAGGTAGCTGTAAGAAAGCGAAACAGCCAAGCAGCCTACTTTCCAGTGGAGTACTGGCCGGACGCGTTGAGTATATAGAATTAACGAAATCTTTGTTAGATAATGATATAAAGCTAAATCTTGATTAACAAAGCGTGATTTTAGAATTAACTTGATTAAAATGGACCCCAGTGTAGTGATAACAAGGAATCCATTTCACATTCACAACATATATATGTTGCTAGAATTGCTTATCTTAATCGAATCATATCTTATTACATCACTCAGTATATATCCTATTAAAAAGAAAAAAAACTTATTTAAACCCCTAATCTTTTGTTGATTACTGAAAATTAACCCTACAATTCAAAATTGCTGGAGATTACACAACTTCAACTTTTGAATTATTTATCTTAATTATCCCATCACTCTAATTAAACTAGCAAGAGGAAGCACCAAAGTGTAACGGTGAAGTTATGGGTGCATGACTTGATAAATATTATGCACATGCAGTTGTGCTTATAAGATTTTAGTACATGTTAGATGAGCGTGTACATTGTATGTGTGCATGTGCATGCCTAGTCTTGTATACTGTACTTCATCTGGTTTTATATTATAAGTTGTTTGATTTTTTAGTTAATTTTTTTTAAATTTGATTAAATTTATAAAAAAATATACTATATTTTTAATACAAAACAAATATATTATCAAAATATATTTAATATTAAATTTAATAAAACTAATTTAATATTGTAAATATTGCTAATTTTTTCATAAATTTGATTAAATTTAAAGAATTTTAATTAAGAAAAAAGTTAAATGACTAATAATATATAACGGAGGGAGTAGTTGACAAAATCTAGACCAACAAAATTTTGGGGCAAATTGAACGATGGCGCGGCGAGGTGGTTTAGTTGTGCCGACTTAGCATGTTTTTGGTCTAATTAGTCCTATTAGTAATGTGTGCTCTTCCCAATTAATTACTCTATCTTGCAAACTTAAGTAACGGATAATCTATCTTGTGCCCCAGTAGTACAGATTAAGCTACCCAGTGTCCCGAAACAACCTTATCTTTGAGCATCACAAATATTCCATTCCCGCCGGCCGTTGCAGCAATCTAGGAGAGAGCTAGCACCGGATAATTCCTTCGCACGATTCACACAATCATTCAGCCATGAGAACTCCAACAACCCATTTTGTTCTGGCCGCAGCTGGTAACTAGCTACTATTACACACACACATAGACAGCTAGCTCTCATGACATCACCAGTGCTTTGCTGCCAAGTCACTTCACCTACAAGATAATGTTGAAGCTATCTATATATATATACATACATAGATCATCCACATTTTCTTTTTCGCAAATACGCGACAGATGACGCATACACACTACTGCACAGGTAATACCACACTCACACTTTTACGAACACGTCTTCTAACACACGCTCAAAGAGACAGAAACCAGTAACACATATAATTGATCTCATTAAAATTCTGTTAAAACCTACCTACTTATTATGCGTAATCCATATGCATATACATGTATACACATAGAGCATGCATGCCACGTATAAACATAAACATAGATGTGTGCGTGTGTTCAAGTGCATGTGCCATCATGTGCATGCACACAGCGTACACATGCACATGAATATCGATGTGTTGGCTAGCTATAGCTAAGCTTATTGTTGCATTGTTCTTGCTTGTCCCCGTAGCATTGCCATGACCCACGTAACGGCTGTTCTACATGATGGCATCGTAGCTATAGCTAGACACATGTAGATAGCTGGTCCCACTTACCAGCAATCCAGGAGGCACACCTACCCCACAGGAAGGTGAAGGCCAAATTTGCCCACTAAAAATAAACTTGCAGAAACATAACATATGGATTAATGGTTCTACATTATCATGCATATGTCTATGCACACTTGAGCATAATGTTTGATTTCATCCACGTACATATATATATAATATTGTTGGTAGTTTCGATGTGTCGAATTGGCCGACAAAGCATGACATTATCCGTCACTCAAAATGCTTATCTAGCTAAAGAAAGCAAGAGACGGGCGTCGTGTCATCACCCGTTTGTACGTAACCTTTTTGGTAGTCACCGTCATGTATATACGTACGGTTCTACACACGACGGTGATACCATACGATATCCACGTGTACGTCTCCTTTTAATTTGTTGCTGTTGTTGGTGTTGACCTCTCGCCAAAAGTACTCATCATGCATTTTGATTCCTGCAAGAGGCAATTATGGAATATAATTCGATGTGTTTATTTACACATATGTACAGCTTATGATACACTAGCATATATATACATCTACATATATATAAAAGTATAGAATATTAATTGATTGGAACTGCACGCGCATGCATGCGAGAGAATATATAGTCGTTGCCACCTGCCGCTACACATATATAACATTATTACTTTGGGAAATATATACACCTCTTGCAATCGATAGCATATAGAAGTAGTATATATATGTGTTTGGCAGTACCAACTTTAGTTTGTTGCTTTCAGAAGCTTGCATGCAAGCTTCATGCTTGTGTGAACATGGTAATATAGTATGCTACATGTGTGTATATATATGTGTGCATATGTAGACAATTTGACAAGAGCTTGGTACCAACCGCGCATGCACGTACCGTCCGGTTATTACTGAAAGGGAGTACAGTATTCCCCCTGTTTCATTTTGTGTAAATCAAATTTATTTAAGTTTAATCATGTTTATAAAAAACATAGTAACGTTTTTAACATCAAGCATACATACTATAAAAATATATATGCAGTGTTAGATTTAATGAACATAACTTGTTATTATAAGAGTTGTTGTATTTCTCCATAAATTTAATTAAATTTAGAAAAGTTTGACAAAAATAAATTAAGACGTATTATAATATAAATCGGAGGATTATGTTTCAACGAAAAATTCCACTAGAAAAGGACCACTCGTCCACGAACACGCGCGTATGCACACTGGCGTACAATATATACGGGCACCTACCAAGCGTGAAACTGGACCTGTCAATTTTAATTAGTTCGTTAAACCTGTATATAGAAATTAGTCCAGCGCATCATAACCGTTGTATTGTGTTAAGGACCATAGGAGAACAAGCTGCACAAGATAACTCGATGTGTTTATGTTGTTTTAATTAGGCAGAGGCGAAGCCCAGCCGAAAATTTCACTGGGGGTCGGCTCCATTAGATCCATCAGGCCTTCACATTAGATGGGAAATACCGTGAAATTGTTACGGTTACAGAGTTGTTGACGAGGACATTACTTCTTTGGATACACACGATACTAGGCCCAATTCATATTAAGTCGAGACCACCTTGTCATCTAGGAGCACGTCACACTAAAATCATCATCTGGATCTTATTCGGACTCCTTTTTGATGTTCTATATATGTATCGAAAGCTAACGAGACCACCTTTTCAATGGGACTTGTTTCATGTCAAAATTCTTTTCAAGTCAATGGGAATAATCGAAACAAGAGAACATGTAGAAACTGTTTGAGTATTGCGTTTTAGGCCCGTTGAGCCGTGTATCATGTTGGAGTCTATTAGAGATGCGTCCAACGGTCCTAGGTTGATCCTAGAACCTATTTAATTAGTAGCTGTCATCCAATTAGGATTGTGTTTTGTTTAGATTATTCTGCCATTGCAATTTAGACGCTAGATCGGTTTGTGAAACCCCAACTTGTGAGATTCATCTTAAATAGCAATATATTCAGATTGCATCTTCTACTTTCTTGCTTGTGATCTTGATTCG
Source organism: Oryza officinalis (assembly GCA_008326285.1). Taxonomy (NCBI): domain Eukaryota; kingdom Viridiplantae; phylum Streptophyta; class Magnoliopsida; order Poales; family Poaceae; genus Oryza; species Oryza officinalis. The sequence goes on from BDMV01000005.1 coordinate 11,379,250, forward strand.
TTTGTAGGAGATAGCCTTATCGGCGAGGTCAACCGCGTTTCGGCACAGTTGATAACCAATGAAGGGGTGGTGTAGTGATTGCGAGGGGTTCGGTCATCCTGATCGGAGTCTTTGGATCATCAACGTCGAGTCTCCACAATCGACTTATCAGTACCTAATGAAAGTTCGGGACCCTAGTCCTCATCAAGTGGTATCAGAGCGTGGTTTCCCATTAGGTATATCTATTCTTTACTCGTTATTTTTTTCCTACCTAGAGTTCGGAAAAACGCCACAAAAAAAACTAGTTAGCTTCCTCTGTTACAAACCCCTTTGTGCCTTCACAAGTTTAATTTTAGTTTTGTTTTGTTGATTTTGTGTCCTAGAGTTAGAGTTGTGGTCACTGGTTTAGAGTCACGGTCGTAGTTTGTGCAATAACATTCCTTGAGAGATCGGGTTCTACTCGGTTTCGGATTGCTAGCCGTGTTATTAACCCACTTTCACAAGCCCTGTTAGATAGGTCGCAAGCCATCTTGTGTCAATTGCCCTGCATCGCTAGCCTCCTCCCACATAACCTATTCTGCAAGTTTGACCCTAGTCGGAGCTGTAACAGCGTGTGCACGAAATCCTAACTTGCGCATCTATCTTAAAACGGCCATAACTTTCGCATACGAACTTGGATTTGGACAAATAAGCAGCCTATGGATATCTACAGAAAAAATTACATTTAATTCCCCCTGATTTTGTCTTGGAAAATTGAGTTATCGATCTTCAAAGTTCTAGCATGAATTTTAAAGCACGCTCCCATAATTCTATAGGTTGCATCTTACATCAGATTGACAAAAGACAAAAGAAAAAAGAAAAAAAGAAGTGACAAAAAAATGAAAAAAATAAAAGAAAAAAAGAAGTGACAAAAAAAGACGTGACAAATAGAAGAAAAAGAAAATTCAGAGATGAAAGAAGTGTTCTAAGTGTGCAAATCTTGCTGATCTTCGAGCTGCTTGAGAGAGACTTGGAGAGAGAGCTATGCTAAGTCTTTGTTTCTTACTCTCGCTGGTTAGGCTAATTCCAGGAACGTGTCTCGACCCGTGACTGCTACACATACATAGGGATATTTATTCAGCTTTGCTATTCTGTTATTCTACTTTTCTATCCTTTGCTACATATATTGTGCCTTCCAAGCTATACATACTCTTGATCAGTGCTAATGTCCTCTCGCAATCCTGCACAACACTTCCTATGGTTATTCATCTTGCCAACGGTTGCATCTCTTGCTACGTAAGTGAGAACACTTGTAAGCGTGTGGTAAGACGCTTGAGCACGAATGCCTTTCTCTCATCACCTAGTAGTTGATAGAGATAATATATTTGTGTTATCTTCTGTTTTCTACTAACCATGACAGGTACCAACGATAAATTGAAGGACTGTGTGCTTAGGGAGGAACTCGTCAAAGTCCTTGAAGACCAATGTGGAGCTATCAACAAAGATATGACTATTACTATCAGTGGCGTAGCCAAAATTTTCTCAAGACTAGGGCTCAACTAATATAATTTACATAATTTACCTTAATCTTTTATGTTTTGAGATTTTAAAATGTAAATTTTAATGGATATATAGGCTTAGGAGTAGGGCAGGAGCCATAGCTGCCCTACCCCTGTTTCCGCCACTGATTGCTATAGAGAGGATGGTTCAAACCTCTACCGAGAGGTTCCAGCGCATGTTGAATGATAGTCTTGCAACGATCAATACTCGTCTTGAAGGGTTGGAGAATCTACAACAGTACGATGCTGACAAAAACCAGCTTAACTTCAATTATTGAGGTATGGGAGGTAATATTCATAATGTGTGTGATGATCCATATGCTAAAGTTAAGTTTACGATTCCCTCTTTTCATGGTGCTTATGATGCTGAAATTTATCTTGATTGGGAAATGACTGTAGATAAAAAATTTAGTGCACCTTTAGTTCCTAATGAGCATAAGGTTAGGCAAGCTACTAGTGAATTTAAAGATTTTTGCAATATTATGGTGGACTCAAATAAGTATTGATGGCCTAGCACCTACCAAATGGAAAGCGTTAAAGACAGCTATGCAAGCTAGATTTTTTACCTCCTTTTAGACGTGATCTTTTAAAGAAATTGCTGTGCTTAGACCAGAGGGATAAATCTGTAGAAGAATATTATCAGGAGACAAAAAAAGATTGTTTGCGTTGTGATGTAATAGAGGATGAAGAGGCTACTATTGTATGTTTCTATCGAGGGTTAAACCACGAGATTCAAGATATTGTTAACAATAAAGAATATGATATTGTGCATAGATTGTTTCAACTTGCATGTTTGGCAGAACAAGAATTGCAGGGGCGACAATAGTCAACAAAGTACCTTTCAGAAATGCTACTTAAACAAAGACGGTACCTCCTCCTACACGCTCTGGTGTGCCTTCCACCAACAAGGCTCCATCAACACCCATCTTCATTCCACCACGAGCTACTGAGGTGAGTAAGTCTACTAAAATGTAGGTGCCAGTAAAAAGTTCCTCATCAGTGGCTTCTACAGGACGAACAACCGGGATCATATGCCACTGCTGCAAGGGCATGGGACATGTCATGAAGGAGTGTTCAAGTCAACGTGCGTACATCGCCACAGATTGTGGAGAGTATGTGAGTTCTAGTGATGTTGAGGAAGAATATTCTCTTGCTGCTTACCTTTTTGGTGAAACCGATGTTCCTGAGATAGATAGTGATGGTGGGGAGATTCTAAGAGTCGTTGATACCACAAACTATAAGACTATACTTGTGCAGCGAGTCTAAGCGTTCAAGTGGAGCGTGCGGAGGAATTTCAACGCCATAATCTCTTCCAAACATTCTTCGACATCAAGGATTGCCGGGTACGTGTGGTATTTGATAGCGGAAGTTGCAACAACTTGGTGAGTGCCTATTTGGTCAAGAAGCTTAATTTGCCTACTCGTCAACATTCACAGCCATACCACGTTCGGTGGTTCAACAATAGTGGTAAGGTCAAGGTAACACAAACTGCAAGAATATACTTCTCTATAGGTTCTTATCATGATTCTATTGATTTTGATATAGTACTTATGAACACATGTTCACTGTTGTTAGGTCATCCTTGGAAATTTGATACTAATGCAACACATCATGGTAGAAATAATAAATATACTTTCATACATAGGGGCAAGAAATTTACTTTGCTTCCAATTACACCTGCTGAAATTATTGAGTGTGATAATGAAATGGCTCCAAATGAGAAGGGAACTCCTGTTTTTCTAACACTGAGGAAATTAAATTAAAGGGGAGGACTATGCGGACTTGCCGTTGTTTTTGGGAGAAGATGATGAGCTTGAGTCGAGGACTTCTCCAATTCAAGAGGGAGAGGATGATGAGGACATCACTCCTTTGGATTCGCACGAAGCTAGGAGATAGAGACCCAATTCATATCAAGTTCAAGCCCATCTCGTCATCCAGGAGTAGGTCGCACTAAAATCGCCGCCCAAACTTCATTCGGACTCTGTTTTCGATGTTCTACATATGAATGGAAAGATAACGATACCACCTTTCCATTGGGACTGGTTTCACATCAAAATTCCTTACAAGTCAATGGTAATCGTTGAAACAAGAGAGCATCCAGAAAATGTCTGGGTGATGCATCATCGTCTTTAGGCCCGTTGGGCCGTGTATCGTGTTGGAGTCCTTTAAGGATGGTGTAGGGGTCCTAGGTCGATCCTAGAACCCATTTAATCAGAAGGCATCTATCGACGGCTATATCCATAGATGGTATTTGTAGAGTATAGGGATCGTTGGAACTAGGGTATATGTGAGATTGAAGTAAAAGAGATGGAAGACAAGAATTTTTATACAGGTTCAGGCCTCTTAACTGACAGGTAATAGCTCTATTCTTGTTGGCCGAAGTCAGTGTTGCTTTTATCTATCAGTATCACATGAGTACAATATTCGGGATGACCTAATCTAGTCGACGTTGGCTTGGCGGTATGGAGCCTTCACACATAGTCAATGGCTAATGTAGTCTTCTTCCTCGAATATGAACTTGGCGAGATTAGAGGTAGCGCTAGATCCCTCATGTCAGCCTTTGTGGCTTCAGATTGGATCTGTTTAGGCTTGTATTTTGACTTGGCATGTCCCCTCTTCTTCTAGGAGGTCTTGTATTTATACCCTCGGATGTCCCCTTGTCCAAGTAGAACTAGGGAGACAAGTATGGATACGATCCGAGTAGTCCTTGTAGTGTCTGAGAAGACTCTGCTTTTCCTTCCTTATCCGGAACACCTTCTATTTCAAAAAGATAATTTTCTTCTTTATCCATCATATTTCTTTAGCCAAAGGATACCTTCTCATATACTTATAGGTATTTTTGTGTACCGTGAATCCATGTATAGGAGGTATGCCTTATCCTTGACACTGATGGTAGCCCCCAACCACAATGCAAATGATTGAACTAGCGTTCTCGACCGTGTAGCCCGAAGATCCATCATTGTCATAATCACTTAACCGTTCTTGGAATACCAAGTAGGCATAAAATTGCCAACAAGTCATCTTTCCTAGCCATAATAGAGAACACGACCATTGTTTGAATTTGGATTGAGGTCAAAAAATATGCGACCATGCTATAACGTTTTTGATGTAATATCCTGTAAATAACCCTTGTCGAACTCATCCAACCATTCTCGGACAGCCGAGAAGGTGCAGAGTACACGACAAAGTCCTTCTCTTCTCCTGGACCGAGAACTAGACTTGAACTTGAATTCACTAATCTGGCATCCATCTAGTCGAAAATAAATTTTGACTACAGTGTACCCTGGGACTAGTATATGTTTGTTTGTTGAGTATAAGAATTATCGGTTTGAGCTTTATTGAGTCAAGACGAGATGTCAACTAATATAAAGCTTCCAACTAGTCTCTGTTACTCAAGAAGACCAATTGCTCTAAAATCTACTTTTTCTGAAATCAATTCTCAGAACAAATTGTTGGATAGAAAGCCCCCAAGCGAACGCTCAGGAGTAATATGATATGAATTGAAAATATTAAAAATAAATTCTGTGTGTGACAATAAACAAGTACTCTCACTAGAGCTACTCTCAACTAAACAGAGTGAGATACTCTCCATAGCCCCCAGCTATTTTTTTGGAAAGATTTCCGCAAAAACAGCTTGAACACCTCATAACAAACTAAGTTGAAGAAACGAATTCCTAGCTTCCAGCCATGAGGTTGGGAAAACCAATTTTCGATTAAACGACTAGTTAATACGTTACAGTGGGTACTCTGACATGACCAATATGACATGGTTGTTTGAACCTTAGCAGCCTGACTAGTCCAATAGTACCAAGTGTCCTTGGCCAAGGTTCAGGGAACCCGATGACTAGTCGGACTTAACGTAATAGGACGATAAGAAACGACTTCAACCAGTAGCGATATGAGAAAATAGGATTAATGGATAAATATTGCACATTTGGTTTGTATTAAAAACTTACATAGATTAATGCATGAAGATGGTAGGAACGCTACACACACTAGTCGAGAACTAGGTGCATAGTCGTACTCGATCACTCGTAGAGGTGGTGGGAGAATCACTACAACGCTGGTCGAGGACCAGGTGTGTAGTCGTATTTGACCACTCGTAGAGGGAGAATCGCTACAATGCTGGTCAAGGACCAGGTGTGTAGTCGTACTTGGCTACTCATAGAAGATTTGTAGAATTGGTGAGATCGCTACCACGCTGGTTGAGAACCAGATGTGTAGTCGTGCTCAACCACTTGTAAAAGATTTGTAGAGTTGATGAGATCGCTATCACGATGGTTGAGAACCAGATGTGTAGTTGTACTCGACTACTTGTAGAAAATTTTTAGAGTTGGTAAAATCGCTACAACACTGATTGAGAACTAGATGTGTAGTCATACTCGACCACTCGTAGAAGATTTGTAGAGTTGATGAGATTGCTACCACGCTGGTTGAGGACCAGGTGTGTAGTCATACATCGACCACTCGTAGAAAACTCGAAGAGGTGGTGGGATCGCTACCACGCTGGTCGAGGACCAGGTGTAGTCGTACCTCGACCACTCATAGAAAACTCGGAGAGATCATGGGATCGCTACACGCTGGTCGAGAACCAGGTGTAGTCGTATCTCGACCACTCGTAGAAAACTCGAAGAGGTGGTGGATCGCTACATGTTGTTCAAGGACTAGGTGTAGTCATACCTCGACCACTCGTAGAAAACTCAGAGAGGTGGTGGGATTGCTACCATGCTGGTCGAGGACCAGGTGTAGTCATACCTCGACCAGTCGTAGAAAACTCAGATAGGTGGTCAGATCGCTACCACGCTTGTTGAGAACTAGGCATAGTCGTAATTCGACCACTCTTAGGGGCGCTTGAGTTGGTTATTACATGTGCATCCCATCTTGCCAGCATGACTTCACAAACCCAACTTATAAGCATATCGAACGTCCATTCGCAATCATATCGAGTGATCAAGCCAACAACGTTCGCGAGGAGATTGTATGTAGTAACCTTTTCACAAATAGATCGGGTTGTGACCGGAACTAGATGTGAGATAGGCCACCAGTTTTTGTTGGTGGGTTTGGTCCAACAACTCCTCATTTGTTCGAGAACTTTCTCGACAATGGGGTGTACTTGACCTCTGCCTACTAGAGTGCTCGATTATTCCGGAAAAATACTTTCTAGAAGGCAAGATGCATAACACCGAGTACGTACTCGGAGAATTGTATAAATCTTCTAGTAAGGTCAGAATATAATGAGCATATTGAGAGTAAATATCGGGTACTATGTATACCGTAAGCAAACATGATTTATACAGAAGAAATATAACGAGCCCCTAGTATTAGACCGTAGTCGGCCTAATATAGAAAACAATCGCACAATAGATATTGTATAAAAAACATGCTCTAGGTAAATACAATAAATTACTGATCTAGAAACAGGTACTGTAAATTACATGTATAAAATATTGCGTACCTATGTAGATACATGCCGGATGTATCTACGAAATTGGTAGATTAATTTTAAAAATCAATCTTACTAATTACCTTAACCTGTTCTTCGTGGGACATAATGCATCTGGATTTCCTTTGGCATATGCCCCTGAATACGTGAAGCAGAAGAATAGTAGTAGATACTAGTAGTATTAATTTCTCCCTTTCCATGTGCATACTCGTGGACTTAGTTACTGGACCGTATTGCACGTAGGTCCATGTGGTACACCATGTGGATACGGAAGAATCCGGGTCGATCCAACAAACATGGCAGAGTCTGAGTAAAACCATCAGGAATTGTTCGGCAAAAGCATTAGCTGTTCGATCTACTCGACGAGCGCGTCCCCTTTCAACCGATATGTCAGCTGGGTAGTCGGCCGTTCTGATTGGACGATTTTCACGGTGGCTGTCAATTCACGAGAAGTCGCTCCAGACACAGGTCTCATGATAAACAATATTGAATTTACATTTCATGCGACGATGATGTCTTGAAGCTTGGTGTTGGCGTAGAATTTCGACCCGCCCTGCAACCAAACGGGTTCCACGTTTCCACGGCGGCCTAGAAGGTTTGCTTTACTCCAGTGCAGGTCCAAAAGCTTGCCTAGGTTCGTGTAGAGCGTGCCAGTTGATTTGATCTGCAATCAACAAGATAAACAAATAAACCACGTTAGAAAACAATGGTCGATCGGCCGATAGGCCGATATCACATTGTCGTAGCCCAGCCGATAGGGCAAAGCTATATCGGCTTACTTGCGATAAAGTAAGATTAAAGCATGGATCTGATCTCATCGGCCTTTATCAACATATTAACATCGATCAATGGCATCGGCCGATAAGGGATAACAAAGATAACTACACTAGCTAATACTCTAATGCAAATCTATATGAACCAATCAACCAATATAAATACGGCAATCACAGATAAACCCTAAAGAGCAATCTATACCAAGTATGTCTATATTCGTTGATCCATTCATGTAGATGACAGATCCACATAAAACCTCATGATAATCATGTATATCAGGCAAGACTGGCTGAAACTCCAGTGCTATCCTTAATTACAATCGAAAACAGGCTTTGAGTTAAATCTCAACACAGGACTAAGGTCGATAGCAACTCAAAGTGTGAATTGAAACTTAACACGAAGAAAATCAAGTCGTCGATTGCTTTTGGGGATGGTAAATGCATTGAAAGATCTAGCCAAGCATAATAATTAAACCGTCGTCGGCAATAAACCCTAAAACGAGTAAATCGCTAGCGAGGCATAATTAAGACACCTGTCAAAATCATCCAAAACATGATAAACGGCGATCACATCATCGAGGCTTAACGTGTCTAAAGCGACACGCTAGCCCCGACGATGTAGATCGTCGGGCACGAGTTCTTACCTCTGCTCTGGGGAAGCAAGAACTCGCCGGGAGTCGACCTCTTGCGAGGGTTGGCGATGCGCCGAAAGTAGATTAAAACAAACTGGTTGTTGTATTAGGTTGTGAGAGAGCTTCTATGTACATACTACCGGGATATTTATACCCAAGATTACAACAGGGTCGTTGTAAGACGTGATCTTGTCTCTAACTAACAAACAAGTCTTTGCGGCAGACTCTTGCCACAAATTAGATCTAAACCTACTTGATTTACAAGATACAATTGCCTAAAACCGAGCTTTATCTCTATTTGGCAACCTCCTTGAAGCTTATCTTGAGCCCAAACTAAGCCCACGCTGACTCTGTCAACTTCCAGCCTCTATCGGTCAATGATCGTATTGAATCCGTATCGGCCGGTACACTCTTCCTGCTAGCGCTTCTCCCAGTCCGATACGTTCACCGAGTCCGATACAATGCTTGGTCCGACTCCAACTTAATCCTTCCTCTCTGCTTCGGTTTCCTCTTTCCTCTCCGGGTCGATTACGAAAATCTGCTGTTAACACATGCCCCCACAATTCCGCTTCATTATATAATGTGGCGGAATTAGCTCCGAGGAACCCATCGACTTCTTCGCTAGGGTTTGTCTGAAAACCGCGCAGACCCAGATTCGCGGCCCACCGCCACTTATCAACTCCAGTAACACTTCAGCTTCCCATCGGCGTCGACCCCCACATCGGCGACCTCCTCAAGTTCATCAATGGCTTCCTTGCCATTCTATGCCTTTGAGATCCCCGTGGTGAGTCAATCCTTTCCGAGTTCACCTTTTCATTTTCCCACCGAATTCTTCAAAAATAGGGTTTCAGCTCTTGCCCCCCGGGTCTTATTTTTCATTTTATTCCCATGTCGTAGGTCTTCAAAAATCATATCTTGATCCCCACCATCGACAAGTCACACCGGTTCCTATTAGGCCCCATGGGCAATCCTGACCCAACTTGGTTGATAGACGCAGAAACCAACAGAATCCCTTTCAAGGAAGTAAAGCCCAATGTTGCTTCATGGAAGCATACCTTCAGATCCTGGCCGTCCAAGCTCAATGGCTATAAGTCTTGGTACAAGAGGATTGCAGCGGCCAAACAGGTCCATTGGGATAAGATAGGAATCGGCCAGTGTATTGCTCTGTCCTTGGTCGATTCTAAGAAGAATGAGCCTCTTATGTCAGCGGCCACCTACTTCTGGTCTAGCACCTTGAATGCTTTTCTATTCCGGCAAGGTCCGATGACCCCAACATTGGTTGATGTCAAGATGCTGACTGGACTGGATATTCACTCTGAGATAAACCCCTTCAACCTCCTCATCAATAGCAAACACAAGCTGAAGACCAAGAAAATTGGAGGATGGTCTGGATACATATCTGAGCATATGGAACAAGGGTCTGTCTCAGAAAGAGAGCATGTGGCCTTTCTAACTCTATGGTTAGAAAGATTTGTCTTCTGTGGATCAACCTATGGCCCCACTACAAACTGTCAACATTTGGCTCAAGCCCTGGTTGAAAAGAAGCAGATTCCTTTTGGCCGATACCTTCTTGGAGGCATCTATCGGCTACTTCATATTGCCACCCAAGATCTTATGCTAAAGCAAACAGTGCCGCATGGAGGTCCATGGTGGTTCATCCAACTATGGTTGACAATCTACACCAACACCATGGTCGATCGGCCTCCATTATCAAACTCTGCCTTCCCATCGGACTACACTGACAACGAAGATCCTTCAACAAGGAGATGCATGTCCTTTGGAGAAGCAGCCTCTGTTTATCCTGGAGAAGAGCAATCGGCCGAAGAGATATCCACCTGGTTCATCCGGTTCTATACTGGCCCTCCATCAGCCAAGATGAACATGTTTGTATATCCTTCGGACGTCGAATTCGAGCTCCCTGCCGATCTGACCCTGAACCATCTGAATGATGACATGGTCTCAACGGAAATCTTCATGATCGGCATTGCTCCTTGCCTGCTCCCAGTAGGCATATTTCAAGGCAGGAACACCAATCTATCATACGAGTTCTATAACCCCATGGTGGCTGCCAGACAATGTGGGTTAGGACAACTGCCGATCAGCCTACACTTTCATCGGCTCCTAGAGAGCAGGGGTACAATCCCATCGGCTCTGGTCATGAGCAATGCTCTAGAGATTAGAGTACCAAACTTGGGTGACTGCGACCGATTATGGTTGAGCCCCTTCATCCATATTAGCTTCCAATCATGGTGGCAGGAATGGGCTACTCATCTATTCCATCAATCGGCCAGGTACTACTTGACAGAACTTATTGACAACATCAGCCCCCAAGTCCCTAATGCTCCACTTCCATCAATCAGCAACAGTGGGCGGAAAATTTCTTATGCTCAAACCGTGGCTCCATCAGGATCAACTATTCTGGAGTCAATCATCGGCCTTACTGCCCCAAAGGTATCATCACTACTCCAAGGGCCGATGACCAAAGAAAACCCCAAGAGGAAGGCGCCAGCAAAAGAAAAAACCCAAAAAACTAGCAAGAAAGCCAAGACTGATGATCAAGCCGATCTTGATGAACTAGATTTCTCGATGAACAAGTGATGGAGGAGGAGGTCGATACAGCAGCTGCCGACCTGCATGAAGAAGGTCCATCGGCCGACACCACTAAAGACCCATCGAACAAGACCACTGTGATCCCACCGGCCGATGACCAAGGTGACGCTATCCCACCAAGGAGAAACAGACATGCAATTCGCAAGGTTAATACAATCCCTTCCTTGAATTTACGTAATCTCCTTCTGCTGGTATACTATAATTTGAAATCCTTTTCAGATCGTCGCGTCATCTTTGCTCAAGGAGAGAACTCAATTGGCCCCTTTGAGAACTAAGAAAGCAACCCTGCAAAAGCGTGAACAGACCAAGGCCCGATTAAGAACTCCTCCTTCTCCACCACCCTCTCCGATCGCTTCGGTAAGAGTTAATTTTATATTGTCCCTCTAGCAACATAGATCCGCTCACCATCTTCTTGCCTTTCTTTAGCCGAAAGCTCCATCACCCGCACCACATCGGCCAACCCCTCCGCCCACCGTGTCAAGACAACAAAAGGAGGCCGATGCAAGCGCAGCCGATGCTCCAACACAGGTGACCAAGATCATCTTGATCCCTTCGCCGATTTTTTTTGACTAGGCTAACCTTGCCCCATCCTGTTGTTTGCAGAATTTAGCCGATATGTTCTCTTTTGAAATCGGCCAATTTCTTGATGACGAGGACCAAGAGCCACCTATCACGGCCAAGGCATCAGTTTCTGACGATCTGAAGAACCGGCTGTCTGATATCGTCAAGTGGCTGGAGTCGTCATTGGACTAATTGGTGGAGGACTGCAATCCCATTAGGAGCAGAGTACAAGAAATTGAAGATCAATTGCCTGAAAACCTGATGGAGATCCTGACACCGGCCATCTTCTTGGAACAATACCGATTCAAGCTTCAGAAGGCTAAAGAAAGAATCGCGGAGAGGCAGGAACGTGAGAGCTTGGAATCGGCCTTAACCGCTAGCAAAGCTCAAGTCAATTCTGACAAGACCAAGTTAGATGAGCTAGCCGTCGAGCCAATTGTCTTGAAGAACAGACTCGAAGAACTTCACCGCCTCGAAGCAGACCTTGTGTCAAAGCTGAAAGCAACTCGCAAAGAAATCCAAGAAGTCAAGGCTGGGATAGCTGCATCGCCAAAGGCCATAGAAGACCAGACGATGAAGCTGAAGGCATCGGCCAAATACCTGGCAACCCTGAGCAAATCCTTGAAACCAATCCCGGGGTCAGCGGCCGATGATGCCCAAGCAATAGAGGATATTGATCAAATCCGTCGCAGGGCTATAGCAGCTATCGAAAAATTCATAAGCTGATGTAATATATTTCATGTCCTCCTTGTAAACTGATAACCTTTTGTCTTGATTATCATAAATCTCATCGGCCAAGCAGCCGAATCTGATCTGAACAAATCTGAAGAAATCCAAGCTCAGGTAAATCATACATTGCATCGGCCAATCAGCCGAATTTAATGTGAACAGACCTGAAGTAGTCCAAGCTCGAAAAAGCTTTTATAGTCCATAAACTTGAACCACTCTTGATAACCTTGTGTTTAAAATCCATAAACTTGAACCACTCTTGATAACCTTGAAAAACTTGAAGAATTTAAGTCCATAAACTTGGATCAATCCGATAAAACCGATAAACTTGAAGAATTTTGTGTTTTGTGCCTGTATATATATATGCCCCCCAAATTTTGGAAGATGAGGGCTCATGTTGTAAAATTTGAACTAAGGGCGATAATGCATATCGGCCATCTAAAGACGATGTGTACCACATCGGCTATTATCATAAATCGGCTGGCGTGCCGATCATGAATCGATCCAGACGCTAGGATAATATTTCTTTAAGTACTTGTCATTAAGAGCTCGTCCATAAATTTCACCATCTAGCCCCTTGAGCAAATAAGCATTGTGAGGAACACATCGATGAATTTGAAAAGGACCTTCCCAATTAGGTGACCACTTGCCGAATTTATTATTTCTGGAACCAATCGGCAATATCAACTTCCAAACCAGATCCCCTTCTTCAAATGACTTGGCAACAACTTTTTTGTTATAATGACGAGCCACTCTATCTTTATCTCGTTTGATTTTCTCCAAGGCTCGCAACCGGACGTGTGCCAAATCATCTAACTCATCGACCATAAGATTGTGGTACTCATCGGCTGTCAAGTCGTCTTGCAAAGCAATCCATCTTGAGCCGATGTTGATTTCCCATGGCAGCACAGCTTCATGCCCATAAACCAACTGATACGGCGGCACTTGAATTGCACCGTGACAGGCCATCCAATACGCCCAAAGGGAATCGGCCAACGTGGTATGCCACTGCCTCGGTTGTTCGTCAATTTTTCTCTTGATCAACTTGATTAAAGTCTTATTAGAAGCTTCTGCCTACCCATTAGCTTGCGCATAATACGGAGAGGAATTTAATAGCTTAATGCCCATGCTGTCGACAAACTGGACAAACTCATCGGACACGAAGATTGATCCCTGATCGGTGGTCAGCATCTGTGGTAATCCAAACCGATATATGATATGCTCCTTGACAAACTGAATCACGTCCTTGGAATCAACCTTCTTGAAAGGGATGGCCTCAACCCACTTGGTGAAGTAATCTGTAGCCACCAAGATATACTTGTGTCCTTTACTTGATGGTGGATTGATCTGTCCGATCATGTCTATACCCCACCCTCAAAACGGCCACGGCTTTATGATTGGATGCATAGCCGATGCCGGTGCTCTCTGAATTGCTCCAAACTTTGGCAATCTTGACATCCTTTATAATACTTGAAACAATCCTCAAGTATTGTTGGCCAAAAATATCCAACGCGCTTCAACAGCCATCTCATTTTATGGGCCGATTGATGGGTTCCACAAATCCCTTCGTGTACTTCACTCATAACAACTTTGGCCTCCTCGAGACCTAGGCACTTGAGCAAGACACCAACAATCGTCCGATAGTAGAGGTCGTCATCTAATAGGACGTACTGTAAGACTTTGTATTTCATCTGTCGCGACGCCGACTGGGAAGGATTTTTCAAATAATCAATGATAGCAAACCTCCAATCGCCGACATCCACGGCAGCGATTTGAATCTGAACATCTTTAGCCATCGGCCTGTCTCCCGATGCCCCCTGGGCTAAATCATTGGCCTCGAAGTTCTGCTTTCTGGGTATATGCCTCATCGTCACAATTTTGAAAACTTGTAGCAACTCTTTGCACTCCTCATTGTAAACTCTGAGAATATCATTCTTGCATTCGTACTCCCTAGAAAGTTGATTAATGACCAGCTGTGAATCACCAATGATTTCTATGGAATCGGCCTCGACCTCCTGTAATAACTGCAAACCTTTAAGCACTGCTTCATACTCTGCTTGATTGTTAGTATAATAAGGCTTGATGGTAAAAGCAAACTCAAAGCTTGCTCCCCGAGGGGATATGATGACCAGGCCGATACCGCATCCATGTTTGCAAACAGATCCATCAAAATATAGTGTCCATGGCACAATATCTGCGTATGCAACTGAATCATCTCTGTGTTGTACAATGAAATCGGCCAGGGCTTGTCCTTTGATTGCTTTGGCCAATTCATATCTGAGGTCAAACTCTGTTAAAGCAAAAATCCACTTCCCAATCCTTCCTTTTAAAACGGGGGCTGATAGCATGTATTTCATCACATCGGCCTTACTTACCACAATGCACTCGTTGGAAAGTAAATAATGCCTCAACTTAGTACATGAAAAATATAAGCATAGACATAATTTCTCCACCGGTGTGTACCTTGTCTCGGCATCTAACAACTTCCTACTGAGATAAAAAATAGCTCTTTCCTTGCCATCAATGTCCTGAACCAGAACTGAGGCGATGGATTTCTCATCGGCCGATAGGTACAGTCTGAATGGAACCCCTTTCTGTGGAGGGATTAGAACTGGGGGAGAACTTAAATATTCCTTGATATCGTCCAGCGCTTTCTGTTGCTTATCACCCCATGCGAACTCCTGATCGTCCTTTATCTTTAACAATGGGGTGAATGGCTCTATCCTGCCTGATAGGTTTGATATAAAGCGCCAGACAAAGTTGATCTTCCCGAGTAGAGATTGTAACTTGGTCTTGTTTGTTGGAGGCTTGATATTTTGAATGGCATCAATGTTCTTCTGTGTAATCTCAATTGCTCTTTCATGGACCAAGAAACCTAAAAACTGACCGGCCGATACGCCAAAGGCACATTTGTTAGGGTTCATTTTTAAACCATATTTTCTTGCTCTTTCTAGTACCTTGCGTAAATCGGCTAAGTGCATATCGTACTCTTTGGACTTCACGACGACGTCATTGATATAGACCTCAATCAACGAGCCGATAAAATCATAAAAAATATAATTCATAGCTCTCTGATAAGTAGCTCCAGCGTTTTTCAAACCGAAGGTCATGACAACCCACTCGTATAGGCCGATTGCCCCAGGACACCTGAAGGCTGTTTTGTGAATATCTTCTTCGGCCATGAAAATCTGGTTGTAGCCTGCGTTCCCATCCATGAAACTGATAATTTTATGTCCAGACGTGGCATCTACCAGCAGATCGGCCAACGGCATAGGGTACTCATCTTTTGGTGTTGCTTTATTCAAGTCTCTGAAATCGATATACACCCTAAGCTTGCCGTTTTTCTTCAACACTGGAACTATGTTGGAGACCTACTCCGCATATCGGCAGGGTCTTATAAAGTTGGCATCGTAAAATCTTGTGATCTCTGCCTTAATAGCTTCATGCATATCGGCCTTAAATCTCCTGGGAGTTTGCTTAAATGGTCGATAGCCTGGTTTGATAGGTAACCGATGTTCTACGATCGATCGGCTTAATCCTGGCATCTCATGATACTCCCATGCAAAACAGTCCATGAATTCTCTCAAAAGATTTATCAAATTATGTTTATATTCTCTTGGCAGGTTAGCACTTACATACGTCGGCCTAGGCCTATCACCTATTCCTATGTCAATCTCTTCGAGCTGATCGGCCGACGTAAAGCCTTATCCTAATTTCCCATCTAACTCATCCACTGCATCATCTGTGTAGGGACTAGCTTGCTCATCTTGGGCAGCGGATGGGACATCTTGGTTAAAGCAACTGCTTGTCTTTATCTTCAATTGCCTCGATATCACAATCAGTCACTTTGAGGAAATCGGCATCCCAAACTCGTCCGGATAAGCAGTCGATTCCCTCCATCTCCCAAACTGCGAGATCGGCATTGGCCACGTGTACTGACCGATCGGCCTGCACGATCTCGACCTGGTCCCCTTGCCATTGTATAAGCATTGGTGCATTGTTGAAGGGACGCAACAGTTTGCGTGGATCCAATCCCGTCCCAACAACAGGCTGTAGGAACCCTTTCCATTGAAAACGAAGAAGGTGGTGGGTATTGTCTTTTTTCCCACGGTGAGCTCCACGTTTATCACCCCTTTCGCCTCAGATGCGTTGCCACCAAAATCTTTCAGTACCATGTTGGCCTTGATGAGGTCTTCCGGTACTTTTCCCAGCTTCTGGAAGGTTGTATACGGCATTAAGTTCACTGTCGCGCCGCCATCGACCAGCATCTTCGTCATCGGCCACCCATTGACGAATCCCTTGATGTATAACGGCCTGAGGTGCCTGTAGCTGGCGTCGGCCGGCTTGTCAAACACGGCTTGGTCTGGTGACAACTGTAGCTTAGCCGAGGACTGCTCATCGTCGGCTACTGCTTCATCGATCGTCTGCACGTTGTATTCTGCTGGCAATATGAAAACCATATTAATAGAAGCCGATGCTACACCTTTACCTTTGGTGGATGCAGGAGCTCGAGCTGTCTTGGAGGTGCCCTCATCGGCCTTGACCACTGCGGATTTTATTCTCCATTCCTTCCTGGTCTTGGCCGGCCGATGGGCTATTGTCGCTTGCTGCTCTTGGATTTGCTCCTTCCTCCTTAGCCTCTGAACCCGCCGTTTTTGTGTCTTGCTAAACACGTCGCTTGGGCACCATTGGGGGTTCTAGACTTGCTCGTCTGCCTCGTCCTGACGATCGTGGTGCATCAGCCCCAGCCTCTCGTGCACAGATTTTCTCTGCTTGCTTGGCCGATGCACTTGCCTGCTCGAGCCGCCTTGATGGGGGTCTTCTACGTCATTGCACGCAGGGCACTCTTGGATGGATGGCAGCCTCATCCCTTCGTTCCAGCAGAACTGGAAGAACTCGCACTCCCAATGCGGGTCATAGGAGTTACCTTGATCAGCGTAGTCTTGTGCTTGTTCTTCCTGCCGCCGCTGGTATTTTCTGATCAGGCCCTCCGAGGTCTGATAAGGTCGCTTGCCGGTCCGATGGCCGTCGCCGTCGGCCCTGTCCGCCTGCACCATGTTGACTGGGAACGGGTGTCCTTTTATTTTCATCGGCCGTTTGGCATCATCGATCTTAATTCTGCCTTGCTCGATGGCCGATTGGATCTGTTGTCGGAAGACTTTGCATTCATTGGTATGATGAGAATAGGTGTTGTGCCACTTGCAATATCTCCTCTTCTTGATTTCTTCGGCTGATGGAAGTATATGACCTACTAGCAGCTGTATCTGCTTTTCTTGCAGGAGTAAGTCCAATATTTTGTCGGCCTTGTTGATGTCGAAGTCGTACTTATCTTCCTTATCGCCCTTCTTGGCCCACTGGCATGTTGTCGGCTTCTTCATTCGGGCCCACTCGGCCAGATCGACATCGGCATCTTCTTCATCATCTTCGTCGGAGGCGTAACGATAGACCGTATTGATCTTCTTCGTGAACTTCTTCGCCTCCTGGAATCGTTGCTCGTGGGCCGATACTCGTTGTGCTAGTTGAGCTAGACTGTCAAATTCCTGATAAGAGAATCTCTCTCGTATCGGCCCTAATAATCCCTGAAACGCCAGATCGGCCAGTTGAGAATCGGTCAGACTGAGGCTGTAACACCTGTTCCTTATGTCCCTGAATCTTTGAATGTACTCTAGGACCGATTCATCAATTCGTTGCCTGATGGCGGTGAGATCAGACAGTTCCATTTCTTGCACGCCGTTGTAGAAGTACCTATGAAACTGCTTCTCTAGATCCATCCATCCTCTGATGGAATTGCAGGGTAACGAGGAGAACCATGTAAATGTTGACCCTGACAAAGATAGAGGGAAGAACCTCACCCTCAACGCCTCTATGGCCGATGCCTCCCCACACTGTGCTAGGAATCGGCTCACGTGCTCGTACGTCGAGACGTTGTCCTACCCTGAAAACTTAGAGAAGTCCAGGATTTTGTATCGACCTGGCAGTGGCACTCTGTCGAACTCCTCGGGGTACGGGTGCCGATACACTGTAGAGTTCTCCTTGGGCTTCAAGCCGAACTGATCTCGCATCACCTCGGCTATCATGTCGGCCCAGTATCCTGCGGGCTGGTGTGGGAAGTCCTGGTGGTAGGACTGCTGCAGGCCCTCTGCCTGATACTGCCTGGGGGAGTACGGTTGGTAATGGTGATTCAAGTTCTGCGTATCGTATTGCCCTGCAGTATACTGCTGGTAGCCTTGCGACGCGTTGTAAGTAGTCTGTGGTGGAGGGTTATTGAACATGGGGGCTTGAGGTTGTCCGGCCGATGGCGGGTTTACTGGTGCTTGCTGCATCGGCTCGATCACCGGTTGTTTCCCCTTTGTCCACTGTGCAAACTGCTCCTCCGTGATGTGCTGGGGACTTCCTCCTGTTTGCTTGGCCAGGACCAGTGGCATGGTTGGCACCGGCTGAGCCGATGGAGGCGGGATCGGCGCCGTCAGCTGAGGGGTTGAACTCAAATCGGTCCTCAAGGTCCGATAAGTTGGGAATTTGTTTTCGGGCAAGAAAATCGGCCCTAGAGGTTTATACTGGTGAATCGAACCATCCAAAATTGATTTGACCGTATTGGTCAATGTATTCACCAGAATCCCCGACTGGTTGACTAGCACAGAGTGGACTGCGAAGTCAATGCGGTCTTGCAACGTCGGCGCGGTGTTCTCTTCAGTTTTGACGGCGTGGGTTGCCGCCGACGTGCTTGCTCCGTCTCCGGGATTCGGCATCACCATCTTGGTCTTCTGAATGAGAGTGCCTTGCCAAGTCCTGGAGTACGTCTGTAAGTACATATTCCGAAACTGCTCGACCAGCTTGTCCATTTCAGCTGTTTGCTCTTCGTTGAGCTGGTCGGCGGTCACAACGACGACATTCTCCTCAGAGATCTCACCCTGCTTAGACATGGTGCAGTGATCTTGTTGTCATTGAAAAGCTTGTGTTCTTGATGTCCCACTGGGCGTGCCAAAAGCGTGTTGGCGCAGAATTTCGACCCGCCCTGCAACCAAACGGGTTCCACGTTTCCACGGCGGCCTGAGAGGTTTGCTTTACTCCAGTGCAGGTCCAAAAGCTTGCCTAGGTGCGTGTAGAGCGTGCCAGTTGATTTGATCTGCAATCAACAAGATAAACAAATAAACCACGTTAGAAAATAATGGTCGATCGGCCGATAGGCCGATGTCACATTGTCGTAGCCCAGCCGATAGGGCAAAGCTATATCAGCTTACTTGCGATAAAGTAAGATTAAAGAATGGATCTGATCTCATCGGCCTTTATCAACATATTAACATCGATCAATGGCATCGGCCGAAAAGGGATAACAAAGATAACTACACTAGCTAATACTCTAATGCAAATCTATATGAACCAATCAACCAATATAAATACGGCAATCACAGATAAACCCTAAAGAGCAATCTATACCAAGTATGTCTATATTCGTTGATCCATTCATGTAGATGACAGATCCACATAAAACCTCATGATAATCATGTATATCAGGCAAGACTGGCTGAAACTCCAGTGCTATCCTTAATTACAATCAAAAACAGGCTTTGAGTTAAATCTCAACACAGGACTAAGGTCGATAGCAACTCAAAGTGTGAATTGAAACTTAACACGAAGAAAATCAAGTCGTCGATTGCTTTTGGGGATGGTAAATGCATTGAAAGATCTAGCCAAGCATAATAATTAAACCGTCGTCGGCAATAAACCCTAAAACGAGTAAATCGCTAGCGAGGCATAATTAAGACACCTGTCAAAATCATCCAAAACATGATAAACGACGATCACATCATCGAGGCTTAACGTGTCTAAAGCGACACGCTAGCCTCGACGATGTAGATCGTCGGGCACAAGTTCTTACCTCTGCTCTGGGGAAGCAAGAACTCGCCGGGAGTCGACCTCTTGCGAGGGTTGGCGAAGTGCCGAAAGTAGATTAAAACAAACTGGTTGTTGTATTAGGTTGTGAGAGAGCTTCTATGTACATACTACCGGGATATTTATACCCGAGATTACAACAGGGTCCTTGCAAGACACGATCTTATCTCTAACTAACAAACAAGTCTTTGCGGCAGACTCTTGCCACAGATTAGATCTAAACCTACTTGATTTACAAGATACAATTGCCTAAAACCGAGCTTTATCTCTATTTGGCAACCTCCTTGAAGCTTATCTTGAGCCCAAACCAAACCCACGCTGACTCTGTCAACTTCCAGCATCTATCGGCCAATGACCGTATTGAATCCGTATCGGCCGATACACTCTTCCTGCTAGCGCTTCTCCCAGTCCGATACGTTCATCGAGTCCGATACAATGCTTGGTCCGACTCCAACTTAATCCTTCCTCTCTGCTTCGGTTTCTTCTTTTCTCTCCGGGTCGATTACGAAAATTTGCTGTTAACACTTGTGCGATCTTGGTAAATCGATTTGTTGGTGGCGATGATTCCGATCTGGTCTAGGAACATACTTTGGTCGGGTCAGACCTCCCAGGGCCAAAGTCGTCAAGTATACCTCGCCGAAAAATCCATAGGGCAATATCTTGATAAAGATTGAGATGACAAGGGTCTCGATCCATAGTAGAACACACTCCGATTGAGTCGTACCTCGCAAATTTGAAGTCATCGAAAAGTTTGTTGTTGGAGAATCCATCTCTTGATACTCATCTCGTCGAAACCGTGAAGCACCAAGTCCCCCTACCTGACACGCTACTATCGACGGGCTATACCTGCAGACGGTATTTAGAGAGTATGGGGATCATTGGAACCAGGGTATACGCGATATTCAAGTAAAAGAGATGGAAGACAGAGATTTTTATATAGGTTCGAGCCCCTTAACTGATAGGTAATAGCCCTACTCCTATTGGCTGAAGCTGGTGCTGCCTTTATATATCAGTATCACATGAATACAATATTTGGGATGACCTAATCTAGTCGATGTCGGCTTGGCAGTATGGAGCTCTCACACATAGTTGATGAATAGTGTAGTCTTCTGCCTTGAATATGAACTCGACAAGATTGGAGGTAGTGCTAGATACCTCATGTCGACCTTTGGCTCTAGATTGGGTCTGTCTAGGAGGCTTGTATTTTGACTTGGCGTGTCCCCTCTTGTCCTGAGGGTCTTGTATTTATATCCTTGAATGTCCCCTTGTCGAAGTAAAATTGGGGACACAAGTATGGATACGATCTGAATAGTCCTTATAGTTATCCTAATAGTACTCCGCTTCTCCTTCTTTATCAGGAACACCTTCTATTCCAGGAAGATAATTTTCTTTTTTATCCATCGTATTTCTTTAACCAAAGAATACCTTCTCGTATACTATTAGATATATGGTATTTTCGTATACCGTGAACCCATGTATAGGAGGTATACCTTATCCTTGGCACTGACATCATCATCGAATAAGGGTTGGTTTTTTCTTAGATTATTCTGCCATTGCAGTTTCGCCACTAGATTGGTTTGTGTAACCCCAACTTGTGATATTCATCTTAAATTCGTAATATTCAGATTGTATCTTCTACTCTCTTGCTTGTGTTATCGATTCGCTTGCAAGAGATAGCTTATCGGCGAGGTCAATTGCATTTCGGCATGATTGATAACCAACAGAAGGATGATGTAGTGATTGCGAGGGGTTTGATCAACCTGATCAAAGCTTTTGTATCATCAACATCAAGTCTCCACAATCAACTTATCAGTGTCTAATGGAAGATCGGAACCCTAGTCCTCATCAGTTGTGAGTGCATGACTCCATGCTTCAAGATTCCAATCACTATTCACAATTAAATATTTCTATGCCTCCATAATCGATGTAATGAGAACACAAGTTGTGTCACTAGCTAAGTTGGAAAAAAAATAGTATCCGCTAAATAAAGTATCCATAAAAAACAAGTTTAAAGTTAGTAGAAAACCCTTTTTGTGTGACATATTTTGGAGTAATTTAATTTTTTAAAAAACAATTGAAGTGCAATTTTAGTCTTGAAAGTGTATGAATTTTCAAAAATTGTACTAAATGTTCCAAAAAATAATGAAAAAAATCGTAGTTGCATGTTGGACTAATTAATTACTCCTAGAACATAGATAAATTTGGTCCAGGTTAGAAAAGAAATAATTGTCTCCTGAACCATGGTTTTATTTATATTTAAGTACTATTTATACTAGGAAAAAATATACTTTCAATTTGCTCATAGAAACTTTGTTTAGGTTTTAAATAAATTCTCAAAGGGAATCGCACTAATTTTTACTCCCTCCGTCTGAAAGGAATTCTATCATTCAAAATTTATCGGAAAAAAACATATTAAGCAGAAGGTTAAAAGGCTATCATGTCCTTCATTAATATATATGGAGAGAAAATGAGAAGTAGGAGAAAACGAGAAGGATGAGAGAGTACTATAAGGGTTAATTCGATCCATGCCATTGCAAATATGTCATTTCAGATAAATGCCATTACAATTCATCTATTCGTAGCCGTGCCATTGAAATTTTGCAAAATTGGAACTGTGCCACTGCCGTCACCTTTTTCATCCATCTTCCTCCTTTTCCGTCTTCTTCCTTATCTCTTTTCATCTTCTTGCTTTGCAATGGCAGTGGTAGCAGTGCGAGCGCCGAAGCATCTGGCCGCCGCCGACAAGCTCCTCCTCTCCCACGCCGGCGAGCTCTTCCTTCCCCACGCTTGCAAGCTGCCGCCACTCGTTGTCCCCTCGTCGTCTCCCGGCCCTTGATGTGCTGCTGCTTCCCTGCTCCATGTCGTTCGCCGCCGCTTGTCATCCTCTCGTCGTCTCTCGGCCAGATGCGCGCGGACGGCACGAAGTAGCAGCATGAGGGTGACCTTCCGCGAGCTTGCTCATGTCGTCCCCGAGCTCAGCCGCTACCACACCAGGCTGCCGCCACCGTGCCCCGAGCCATCGCCGGTCCAACCTCCGCCACCACGACCTCAAGCTCGTATCGAGCTCAGCCGCCGGAGCTCGACGCCCTCCGCCCTCCACCGCTGCTCCCCTCTCCTCCGGCTCCAACCTAGGGCCCTCCAGCGCCGTCCGCCGCACCTCCCTTCCCACGGACGAAAAAGGAGGTTGCTCGAGGGCTCGTCAGCCACGGCGACTCCCTGCCACTGCTCGACTTCCTCCCTCCCCTCCGTCACACCGGACTCGACGCCTACTCGGGGAAAATGGGAAGAGGAGGGAGAAAGAAGGGAAGACGGGCTCGCCGACGGTTGTACTCGTCGGTGGTGGCGCCGGATGGACAAACCCCAAACGGAATAGAGGAAGATGGATGGAAAAGGTGACGGCAGTGACACGGTTCCAATTTTGCAAAATTTCAATAGCACGGCTACGAATAGACGAATTATAATGATATTTATCTAAAATGGCATATTTGTAATGGTATGGATCGAATTAACCCTTTGTCTTATGGTTAAAATGAGAGGAAAAAGATGAAGTGGTATTAAAATGTTTCAGTGGATCCCTACCTAATATTATTGTCTTTGTGGCATAAATTTTTATACTAAAATAATACTTTCTCTATTTTAAAATAAATTAATCTATTATCCCGTACAAATGAACAGAGGGAGTAGTACTTAAGAGAGAAATGGAGTACGTGTTACCTACCCAGTTGGTTATGTTTGAAAGACTTCAATAGAAATGTAAGGTTGTAGACTTTTTTCTAAGATTTTGTGGCCGTTTACACTGCGTTCCCGAAAGGATATGTAACAGACCACAGTGTAACGACACTGCTCCCTTTGTCTGGTTAACTCCATGCAATGACCATCACTAATCGAGATTCGTGTGATTAGATGGTGACGTGTGACTGACTGAGTGAGTGACGAGTACTACTACTACTACTACTACTTCTACTAGTACTATTACCCCTAGTTAGCTATAGCTCGCCTCATCCGGCGAGGAGAATATCAGCCTGAAGAAACAAGACAAAACCAAAGGAAATGCCCTGAGCCCCTCCTCTGCTTCTGCTCAAGATTCCCTCGATATTTGCAGCTACGAAAGAAACAGAGCAGTTTCAAAGAGGCATGCAAGCAAACAAGCTCAGCAGAAGCAGGAAAAGACGGGTTCATCTTTGGAAAAGACTTGCTGTCCCGACATAGATTTTGGAGCAGCGTACGGACGGCCGGCGCCCCCCAACTCCCTAATACTAAGGCCCGGTTAGGATGAATTAAGTACATATTTTATCTCGATTTTTATTAGCACGTTTTAAACTGTTAAACGATGATTTTATATAATTATATTTTACATAAAACTTGTTTTAAAATATCAGTTAAATATATATTTTTATATTTATAATAATTAAAACTCAATTAATCATGCGCTAATGAATTTTTTATTTTCTGTGTCTTAACTTTACCTCCATCTTCGATACAAAAGATACAAAAGAACACCACCTAAGCTCAGTTAGATGCAGAGCACCATACTTAGCTTTGTTGATCATTAATTTGTTTAATAATCCCATATGATAGTACCATGATAAGCTCCAGAAAACACGCCATAGTTCATTGATTATACAGAACGGCTCTAGTAGGTTTTATAGCTTAGATGGCCGGCTTGCTTGTTATTAGGAATTGAATTAGGCCGGCCCCATCTAGCCCAAATGGATAGAATGTTTGGAGGCACAGAGCGAGTAAAAACTGCAATTGTTGATCGAACCTACATTCCCTCTAGCTCTGCTTTTCTCCTGTTTGTCCACACTTTTATTAATTTACTTGGCAATTGCACTGCAGTGGATACACTAGCTAGCTTTGTACCTAACAGACGGTGTATGTAGGCTAGCTAAAATTTGAGATATACTAGTTAATTTTATAGTTTAGTTATGTAGACCTAACAGATATATATAATATATATGAACTATACATGCATGTCACTTCTTTTAAGTATACGCTTCACATTTTGTTTTACTCATCATAGGGTCTGCCTCGATACAACCATAGTAAGCTTGGTATATCAATCATGGATGATAATTCCGGGTTGGCTTTCTTTTATTAACGTACGCTTTAAGCCAGTTATTTATTATAACGACAGTTGGATAAAATAATTTGCATTATCTAGCTAGCTATATTAGGGTTCTGTTGAATGATTAGCACTAGATGAAGTTTCTTTCCGGGCAAGCGTGTAGCGCATGCGAATATAGACAAGAGAATGATAATTAACGATTTTCTCAATATATATGTCCAATTGTAGCAAAGAAGCACACTTTTCATTTTTCAAATTTCCATTTGATGCTTCTCTTTTGTAAGTTAAGCCATTTGGATCGACTTCTTGGTCATATCCCTTGTTTTTACGCATTATCTTATCCATTGTTTTTATACTGCCATATATGTCCACATCATCAGGATCTACCAAACTGGAGTACCCCTCAAATTTCTCCACAAAATTGTTTTTTTGACAAACAAAATTGTTTTGTTAAGAGCGGACACGGTAGGCTCTGATCGATTGAGCCATGACTCATAAGCTATAGAAAATTGAACGAAGCAAGAAAATATAATTTATAGGCAAAACTTATGCATATTTCCTTCATCCCATAAAAAATCAACCTAGGATAAGATGGGATGTTTTGTCCAGATTCATTGTACTAGAAAACATTTTATCTCATCTTAGATTGATTTTTTATGCGATGGAGGGAGTATATATTATTATCAATTTAAAATCTAAGAGTGAATATAGACTACTATGAAAAGAAAAACGTCACATTAACGAAAATATTAAGTTTCAAACTTTAAAGTTGATTGCGGATGATGAGAGCCTAACAAATTACATGACAAGAGAGTACACAACATATATTTAGGTAGATATCCTGTATATATAACATATTGATATGTGCGCATAATTATGCAGGTTAGAATTGATTTTATTAGTCCTATATAGCTTATCTCCATATTACTATTAGTGATGGTGGACAATCAGATCTTGAATGGATGGAACTGTTCAAGCCTTGTAAAGTCGTTAGCAAGAGCTGAACATATATGTCCATGATCCTATGTGACTTTTTGGTGGAACGTGAATTTTTATTTGGATATTCATATATTCAAATAAATTCCATATATTTCTAATGCATTCAATCTAGCTTTTAGTTTCGGTACATTAAAATGTCATTGGTGAATTTCAGACAGGTCATACCATATTTCCAATCTCTCATGTATTTTTTTTCATAATTATTGCAATGTCAATAAATGTTCTTGTTCCGTGTAAAAATTTAGAATGAAAACAGAGTTATATATATATTTATGCATGGTCTATGAAAATTATATCAGGGCATTGCCTTATTATATATGTTAGTTTACAGTATTTGAGATCAATCGGAACAAACATGCACCAAACTAATTTGTAACAACAATGTCATAACAAAATTAAAATGTCAAAAAGAAAGTACGGTTGAAATGGAACACATAAGACATACCAGATATATTATAAAAACAGTCCGTAAAGGGCTAATTTTTGCGAAGGATTAATTCGAATCTTTTATAAAAAATTATGAACCATCGGTGAAGCACGGTATTTTTTTTTTCGTCGGCATGCCAGAAATAGTTCTGAAAACTATACTCACCGTTTTAGCCTATAAATTTGTATATATGTGTACAATCTTCTATACTAGTACAGGTATGCTAGAATATCATCACGACATTCCAACCGAACGAAAACAGTTGATCGATAAGACGCATGGATATATCCCATATGTTACAATCGTCACATCGATATTGGCCCTGTTTGGATCCAAGAGTTAGAGTTAGTTTGAGCTAGTTGGGGTTCAAATAGCCCTAAAGGATCCAAACATGAGGGGTTAGATTGGGGCTAGTTGCATCTAACCCACCAAAAAAACTAGCCCCTCCAAGAGGTGCTTATTGGAGCTAGTTTGAGTGGGGCCCACTGGAGAAACCACTTTTCTCTCTCTCTCTGCCCGCACCGGATCCCCTCTCCTCCCGATCCCGCACGCTGCCGCCTCCCAGATCCACGCCGCCACCGGCACTAATCCGCGCCGCCGTCCCCGATCCGCGCCTCCGCCGCCGATCCGCGCGGCGCAGCCTCCCCCACTACCCGCGCCGCGGCCTCCGTCCAACCGTGCTGCCGCCTCCACCGTTCCGCGCCGCCGGCCAACCTCAGCGCCGCCGCCAGCCCCGAGCCGCACCGCCTCCGTCCAACCGCGCCGCCACCTCCACCGTTCCGCGCCGCCGGCCAACCTCAGCGCCGCCGCCACCCTCGAGCCGCGCCGCCTCCGACCATCCACGTCGCCGCCTCCACCGTTCCGCGCCGCCGGCCAACCTCAGCGCCGCCGCCACCCTCGAGCCGCGCCGCCTCCGACCATCCACGTCGCCGCCTCCACCGTTCCGCGCCGCTGGCCAACCTCAGCGCCGCCGCCACCCTCGAGCCGCGCCGCCTCCGACCATCCACGTCGCCACCTCCACCGATCTGCGCCGCCGGCCACGCATGGACGGAGACGGCTTCGACAACCTCAGCGCGTGGGCTTCGCAGCCGTCGGCGAGCGGCCCCGCCACCGCTTCCTCTGCCGGCACCGGCTTCGACCTCAACTCGCAAGCGCCGGCGGCAGAGGGGTTCCCAGGGCTTGGGATGTACGGAGCCTTCCTCCAGGGCGACGACGACGAGCTCCTCACTGGCCGCGGCAGGGGCTCCAGTCTCCCTCCCTATCGCCCACCGCGTGCCGGAGCCGGAGACGGAAGGGCGACTCCAAATCTGTCTCGGCGACTGAACTTTGGCGGCTCCTCCCCGGCAGGAGCTGGTCGCGGAGGAGGAAATGGTGGCGCCTTCCCAGGCGGGTTGTCTTCGGGGAGAGGCGGGCGCGTTCGGCAGCGGTCGAGTTCGGCCGCCGTGGCACCTGGCCGCCGGAGCCAGCGCAGCAACACGGCGATACGTGCCGGCGGCAGCGGCCAGCGCCTACTGCGTCCCCGGGCACCGAGGGCACCGAGGAGTGCCGTCCGTGGACAAGCATCCGGCATCGGCGCTCCCTTCAACAATGAAGATGAAGAATTGGAGGATGATGTGGAGGAGTTTGCGAGCTCCGGCGGACCCCCGGTGAGCCAAGCTAGTCGAGCCCAATGGAATGAAGTTAATAATGCTTGCTTGTTACAATTGTGCATTGAGCAGCGTAGAGTAGGAACGTATAATGGTGCACAAATGAGTGGTGAAGGGTACCAAGCCATCGTCGACGGCTTACTTGATAGAAGGGGGTTGGTGTATACCCGTTGCCAGGTGAAGAACCAAATACTCGTACTAAAAACCACCCACTCTTTTTGGCGATACTTGCAAGCGCACACAGGGTTGGGGAGGTTACCAGATGGAACCATTGATGCTGAGTCTTCGTTCTGGAAAACACATACAGAGGTATAAGCAGCCAACCTGTGTATTCTATTTTCTCCTGGAGTACAATATTACGTGTGATAGTATGTTGCTATTGCTGGAAGAGTAATTGGAGACTTGAGCTTTGCATTTCTTGGCTTATTCTACAGAACATTTGTCTAGTTAGTTGTCAATAGCTGAATACAGCAATTTGTGAAGGAACTAAGGAAAAGAAAGGGCAACTGAATACTGTCAGCTAGTTGTAGTTTCCTATACCTGAGCAAAACTCATGCCTGCAGTGCATCGGGACTGTTTCATTTAGTCAACCTGGTGTAGGTCCAGTTTTGACAAAATTACCCAAAACAATAGGGTTTGGTTGCTAACAGGCCTCACACTTAGTCACTTAAGAACCTGCCCTATCCCTAAACCTGGTCAAGCCCTGCCAAGCGCCACTTTAATTTTTACAACTTATCCAGTAATCCCTAGACTCAGGATTATGCCTAGCAAGTGGCAAGCACTGCATAAGTTTAGCACTTTATCCATTACATGTACTGCAGTGTAAAGGAGAAGTGGCTAAGATGATATGGGATGTCATGTATGTAACCCATGTTTTTAAGTTTGTTGATCACACCAAATCATGGCTTGCCATTCCATGCTTCAAGAGACTTGGATTGTCTGCATGGCATGGCATGCCAGTTGGAAGGCTTATGTGACAGCCACTGGCTAATTGATTGATTAATAAAGTGAATCTCATTCTTTGTTTAGGGCCTGTCCGAAAATAAATTATAGTTGAAGGAGCTAAGCAGGAATAAATAGGTCACTACAACTGATGAGAATAGGCAGGCTTGGTCCAGTTGGTACTTGGTAGTAACATTTCTATTAAACAAAAGGTTGGCCATTTATTTTTTTTCTGGTTTTGTTTATTTGTTCTATTTTTTTGTTTATTTTTCATGGGCTAAACAATCATATTTCTTTAGTACCACAAAAAGACTGACTCGCAATTTTCCGAAGTTCAACAACAAGTACATCACTTGAGTTGTGGCCTTACAAACAATATACCTTAAGATGAACCTGTGACCTTGAAGAACCTTAAAAAAATGGTGCTTTGTATTATGGTTTAGGACTTATGATGAAAAGGTTCATAGTAGAGATATTATGTTTATGTTTATGATTTTGAACAGATTCTTTTTTACCCACTATTTGTTACATCTATTGGGTCTTGCTTTTATTTATCTTGCAAGATGGGCAGTTTTCCTTTCTCATACAAAGAGGCAGTCATGAAAGTGTTGCAGTGAATATTTGAATTTAGCTGTAATGCTTTATACATGCTTCTACATAAATGGGTATCTAAAATATATTGGATGCCAGCCTTATAGGAGCAAGCCAATGTTGCTTTAAACTGTTTTCACCAACACTTTACTGTGTAATCTACAGTGTTCTGTAAACGGGTCTACTAGGCTGTTTATCAGGCTACATAAAGGGAATGGGTGCTCATAACTAGGCTGTAAACGGGTCTACTAAATTTTGTGACCTGTTAAGTCACTAATGGGTTTCTACTTATGCTTACCTGAAATTTTTTAACATGACACATGTCCTCTGAGAGTTCATAAGAATAAGATATCAAGAGGGACAGCTTGAAATTTATAGTGTAGTAATTTGTTTCATGAAAACAAAACAGAAGATCGTCAATTTATAGTGTAGTAATTTGTTTCATTCACACAGGATATTAATAAATGATCATTCTATTGCTATGATCATGCACTCATACCGCACCCACTGTGTAATTCAGTTATCTGTGCACTAGTATAGTACATATGTGCTCATCCATTTTATTTATTGCTGCAGAAGAAACCATACCTAAAGAGGCTGCAATGGGGTCCTCCAGAAAACGAGGAGTTGCTTGATCAACTATTCAGAGGGTACACTGTGGATGGAAGCACAACCTTTGTGCCTGGAGATGATTATGGTCAGGACCAGGGGCAAGAGGAAGAGGAAGAGGACGAGGAGGAGTTTCAACCAACACCTTCTAGTACAAGCAGCCAGAGGAGCCAAAAGGGCAAGAGGCCATTCAGTAGCACTAGAAGCACTTTGTCCAGTCCAGTGAAGAAGAGCAAGAGCCCAATGGTGAAGATTGTGAAGGACATAGCCAGTACCTTCAAAGAGGCTGTCACAGTAAACACTAAGCAAATGCAGAAACGTGCAAGTGACAAGGCTGCATTTTCAGTCAAGAGGTGTCAGGAGCTGGCATTTGAGTGTGGCGTAGAGCAAACCATTGAATCTGTCTATGCTATGTCCAAGATGTTCGAAACAGAGTATCAAAGGGAGTTCTTCTGTGGCCAATTAACTCCTGAGCTTAGGTTGGGTTACTTCAAGAAATGGTGCAGGGACAACAATTTGGAGTAGTTGATGTCTTGCTCTCATATGTGTGTTGAGACTATTATCTGTGTGTTGAAACTATTATCTGTGTATTGAAACTATTATCTGTGTGTGTTGAACCTATTATCTGTATATTATTTACGAGTGTTGACAATTTGTTACATGTGTTGAAGCAGGAAGAAGATAATGACCCTATGGTTGAGGAAGCAGAAGATGATGGAGGCAGCACAAGTGAGGATGAGATTATATCGATGTGCCGCAACAATCTGGTGCATGCAGAGACTTTGATCGTGCACTTGGTTCCTATCTTGGGTATGTACTCTGATAACTATTTTGTGAAACTACCTAAGAGGGTCAATGGAGATTCTGATATGGATTGGGTCATGGATACACTAGCCCGAGATACCCAATGCTATAACATGTTTAGGGTAGAGAGACCTTTATTTAACAGACTACATAATACTTTGGTCCAGTCATATGGGTTGAAGTCCACTACAAAAATGACATCTATAGAGGCTCTTGCTATGTTTTTATGGATTGTTGGTTCACCACAGTCAGTTAGACAGGCTGAGAACCGTTTAAGAAGGTCTTTGGAGACAGTAAGCAGGACATTTAACAGAGTTTTGACATGCCTCCTTAGGTTAGCTCATGACATAATTGTACCCAAGGACCCAACTTTTTCAGAGGTGCACCCAAACTTGAAAAATCCAGCATTTTGGCCACACTTCAATGACTGCATAGGAGCTATAGATGGGACACATGTGAAATTGTGTATCAGATCGAAACCCAGCTGGGGTTAAAACACCACAACAGCATAGCTAGCAACCTATAGCCCTGTGGGGTACGTTTATTGGCAATGGGAAAATCTGCAGGCAGGATTGGTCGATAGGGAACACTAGCTAGCTTAGCTTAACAACGACAGTGTAGAATGGGGAATTGTTACGCTGGCGCGACAAGTATATGTAAGCCAAGATCTCAAAAGCAGCGATCGAGGAGCAAAAGCAGGGAGGGAGAGGGAGGAGCGAGCTTTCAGCTAAAGCGGCTTTCACCTAAAGTACAATCTATCGATACACTCTACACGAAAAAGACGCCAAATGTTCCTTCATTCATGTACCTGCACTTGCTTTCCCATCCATGTCTCCGCCCTCTGACTTCATTGGAAAGTAAAATCATTACACACTTATATATNAATATATATATATATATATATATATATATATATATATATATATATATATATATATATATATATATATATATATATATATATTCTCACCTGCGATCAATCTAATCTGGAAGTTATACTATATATCCTCTCTTAATTAGCTTCATGACTCATGTCTATACTCATCTCTCTACAAACAACACAAGTCCTATTAATATACCTTAGTTTATTGCTTCTTCTTCCTCATTTTTTCGGCTACTAGTTGTAATACAAATTTGGAAGTGGAGAAGTGTCGTTACTTCTCTTAATTTTGACGGTTTGATTGAAATAATCCAACTGTTAGCTAGGTTTATATTTCTCTTTCTCTTGGGATCGACGTTAGCTGCTTCATAATTAATTAATTAGTTAATTAAGGCAAAATTTTGGCATATATTTTGCTTGCTACAATATGCTATCTCGGTACCCAAACTAAAGTTCCCTATTTTAATTTATCAGCTAGCTAGACATGTGAGAGGTGAAGAATACGCATTTTAGGCTGCTATTACGATATATTTTATTGCCCTACACGTGCCTGCAGCTTGGCTGCTTTCTTTGACATGACTGACTGAGGGAGACAGTGAGGATTATGGAGTGATTAGCGTGTTCTAATGTACATGTTTTTATCAGATATTGTCTCTCTAGCTAAATGATGCAGCCCAAAAGGAATTAACCTGTATTAACTAGTGTGTAGACATGTACTACTTCAAAAGGAGACGTAGCATGTGATTATACATCATGATCATGTATTTATCCTCTTCTCGTTGACGTGCATTCTACGATTTTTTTCTTGGGGCCGGATTTTTTTTTTGTGGAGTCGCCACGTAGGATCGACATGATGCTGGACTTGGCTCCATCACTTCGCCATCAAGCCACCACATGCATGTATACGTGGAGCTTTGCCGACGGCGTTGCGAGTGGCTTGTGCTGTTTTGACCCATTAATTTTGTCCCGGCATGGTTGCAAAAGGAATTTTATTCCCAGGTAGGTGGTGTAACAGAATGTAAGCATGATGTTACACTTTTTTTTAAGAATATCGTGGTATTGTTTAGCACAGATAATGCAAAATTGTCAATTTAGTACTATGGTTGAGGAGGTTGCGCGAACCCTGCTTAGGCTGAGCTCGAATGTTCTAGTTGGGAATTTCTTCTCCTTCCACGTGAAACGGAGCAACTCATTAACGTATAATTAATTAAGTATTACGTAAAAAAAACTTGAGAAATAGATTAATATAATTTTTAAAACAACTTTCCCGTAAAATCTTTTTGCAAAAAAATGCACTACTGTTTACTAGTTCAAAAAGCATGCGCAAGAAAAACGAGAGAGTGAAAGTTAGGAAATGGTAGATTCAAACACACCCTTAGGATCCAATTACTAGAGAATTTTGTTTCCTCAAAAAAGAAAACTCTACAACACCACCAAGAGCATTTTTAGTTCATTGAGGAGGTAATAGTTGGTAACATAATTTTTAGTTTTAATTTCTGATATCTCAGACCTACTCTTTACTTAGTACCAAAATTTATACTATAAAATGTTTTACATTCTTAAGAATCATAAAATATCTAATAAGATTTTTTCAATATTTATGTTATTTCAATATGTTGGAAGTGAATATTGCGTTATAGGATGAATGTTTCTCCTATACCAGAAGTGAGTTCTAACAATATTTGCATTATTTCAATCCATTTTTTCCATGAGTCCATATGTTATTCTAATAAGATAAATAATGGGGTGTTTACCATGCATAACAAAATAACCACGCATGTTTAATATTGTTCAAGGGCATTTAATTTAAGTTTTACATGAAACATGCTCTCACCTTTTTTTTGTTATAGGGGTACTAGTCATTTTTGCAGATACTACATAATTAATTACTGTGTATTCTACATATACGAAAATTTAACCATTTTGGGTAAAAATAAGAACAAAAACATATATGGAAGGACTATGGTATGACATTTCAAGGATAAATTCATCGAAATCAAGTTTAGAGAAAGTGGAGTGGTGAATTTACAGACACTACTAGACTTCAGAGCAAGCTAGTGGATGCGAAACCGTCAGAAAAATACACTATCAGACTTTTTTTTATGACAGACTGGTAGGAATAATCAACTGAAATCACTAATGCATCTAGACATCACAAATACCTTCTTTAATAGGTGTAAGAATTATTGTTTTCTTGGCATATTCACAAAGACCACTAATGATCGACTCAGTGGTTAAAATTATGTTTTAACTTATTAATTTATTCCAATAAATTTCGTATTGAGTTTTTGTGAGTAGTTAAGGAAAATAAACAAGGGTAAAAAAATTGGGATGATATAGAAGACATGGAAAGACATAGTGGCAGTTGAATATTGTTTGCTTGCACGAGTCAGATCCATATAAAACATGTTTCTCTATTTGTACTGCTATTTGAATGGGATAATATGTTTTGGGTACTGATAGGAATCTTGGATTGCTTAATTCTTTTCATGGAATAATTATTGAACTAAACTGCGAAATACTATATATGCAAACTAATTATACATATAAATCGATGTAATTAAGGTTGCATTTGCTGAATGTAAAAGCCTTTGCATGCCTTAAACCGATCAAACTTGGTAACAAATTGTGAATATACATGTACCAGTTAAGTTGATGCTGTTAATTGAAGTTTGTAGTGTATGCATATGCTAAATTTATGTTGTTGTGCTACATCTTCCACTAATTTCCATGGAGCATATATATAATACACTTGAGATATTCCACTAGTTATGCACAATATTTTTTTATGGAAGTTTGATCCTAGTGCTTTTCCAAATAGAAATGCAGAGGACATAATATTGTTACTATAATGAATGCGCTTTAGGGAAAAAAACGAGAGCTTAAAAAAAGCTGTACAAGTAGCGGGTAGCTTTTAATCAATCAATTTGTTTCACAATTATGCTTTTTCAGCTTTTGGGCGGTCGAGCATCAAAACATTTTTCTCAAAACAAACAAGATTTGCTTGGTCCTCACCTGTTCGGTTGCTAGTCAAGCAACTTTGTTTTTGGTGGATCCCCTTACCGATCGAACTGATACGACCAAATATCAGGTTGGCAATTAATATAGTATCACATTAGATCCCAAACAAATTATTATTTAACAAAATAACGATGGTGTAATTAGTTGTTGTGTGCATCCCTAGTAGCTAGTAGTTAACTTAGAGAGAGAGTTTGCACTTCTCTTGTAAAAACTATGTATATATAGGAGCATATTCCAAAAGAATTTACTGAACCGTATACACAACTTATATATATAGTACACTACTCATAGTACTTTTTTCCTGAAATAAAGCAAGAAAACCGTATTATTTCCATTTTCCCCTGATACAGAGACAAACGCCACATTCATGAGAGGACGAATATTTTAAGTAAACGGATATTCTTCCCACTTCTGCATGATCGCTTTCTGTGCGTGCATGCATGCGTGCACTACTGTTGCTGCATATCCCCTGTGTATGTGCGTGTTGCAGAGGTAATTACAATTTTTTTTAGATAACGGGAATGCAGATGTAATTAATTACTTGCATCTACACTACAGATGTAACAACGTCTTCATGGCTAATTATCATCATCAGCTCCTACTTAATTAATCAATTAATTAGAGGCTTGAAAGGTACTACATGAAATTAAACGTAACCCGGATTATTAACAAGCACCGGCTTCGTCTTTAAACCGCTCCTTTTGGTCCGGAATGGTGTGTCTCACATACCTTTCCTACATCACTTTAATGATAAAGCAAAAGTGACAGGGAAGAATGGAAATAAAGAAAAGAAAAATTATGGGGAGAAAAAAAATTGTATGGATGTATATGTGATCAAGAGAGAAAAGAATGAGAGAGGCTGCAGGGAGAGGGGAGGAAAGCAAGGGAAAGTTCACAAAATAAAGGAGTGAAGCAAAAGGAAGAGAGGAGGAAAACAAAACAAAGCCCAGATTCCTCTCCAAACAGGCCCTATGCTTTTTCTTCTTCTTCTCCATCGCTCGTCTCCTCTCTCTTCTCCTGTTTCTTTCTTCTCCTTGTTGTTGCAGCTGTCCTCTCCTCAAAGATAAAATTAAGCCACTGGCCCCTTTAAGATTGACCTGAGATTTCCAGTACATCAAGGTGTGCATGCAAAGAGAGGCCAAAGCTAAGCTAGCAAAACACATTCCTTTCCCAGCTAGCTTGAAGCAATAACTCATCTTTGTTTCTACATATCCTTTAATTCTCCTCTCTGTCACTAGCAGTGATGAATAGAGGAGAATTCCAGAGCTCTCTGGTGCAGCAGATGATCTGGAGTGGCAGTAGTACAGGCACGGCCACCGGCGTCGGCGGCGGCGGCGGCGGCAGTTTGATGGGCAGCTTGAAGCCATGCCATGAGGATCAAGAGGCCTCTCCTAACATGCCCTCCTTATCTTCTCCATCGTTGATCTTCTCGCAGCAGTTTCAGCACAGCTCTTCATCAGGTCTAGTTCCGATGAACGGCGCCGCCGCCGCTTCTCTTCCGAGCTTGCACGACGGCGGCGGTGGTGGCGGCCATGAGAACAGCATGCCAGAGTCATGGAGCCAACTGCTTCTGTAAACACCTCTCTCCTTCTCTTCTCTCCTTGTCTATTTCTAGTTTACTTATTCAGTTCATGGCCTCCTTATCATGTTCATGCAGGGAGAGAGATTCAAATAAGAAACAGGCCAGCCATGCACATCCATGTAAATTAAACTATAGTTAAACAGCATGTATATACTTAAGTGCAACTCTAGGGGGAAGGAATAAAGTGGTTAACCCACTTTGTCCTATAGTAGATCAAGCCTTTCCTAATGTTCTTCTCTTTTAGCTAACCCATCATCAGAGAGATACACGCATGTGTTCATGTTACTAACTCTGCAGTTGTTTCCATCTCCATGGACTCATGTGCTTTTGTGTTCATCTGTGTGTACTCCTTGTGCAATCAAACTAATTAACAGCACTTTTGCATGCGATCAAAACAGTGGGGGATTAGCTGGAGATCAGGAGAGGTACAGCGCCACTGCGGCTCTCCTGTCAAAGGGATTAGAGAATTGGGGAGATCACGCTGCTGAAGCTGCAGCTAGTGCATGCATGGTTGGTGGTATGAAGGAGGAGGGCTCCATGGCTCAAGCTGCCACTGCTGCTTACAGCTTCTATGGGAGCCACCTTGCTGGAGATCATCAGCATGAGATCCAGGCTGCAGCAGCAGCAGGAGGAGGAGGAGGTGCTAGTAAGTCTCAGCTGAGCCAGATGCTCATGGCTTCCTCTCCTAGGTCATGCATCACCACCAGCCTCGGCAGCAACATGCTCGACTTCTCGAACACCGCGGCGCCGCCGGAGCTCCGGAGCCACCACCACAACTCCGATAATTCATCAGAGGTAAGATTATAATTTGATTTCGGTGCGTGTAGGTCATTAGCTCTCAAGTAGTATTGGTCGTGCATCTTGTTTCTTTTGCTTTGTCATTTTCCAATTTTTTTTAGATAATGTTTGGCATTTTTTATGCCTTGTTTCAATTATACATATGCATACATAAGGCAGGGTGCACTGTAGGTCTAGAGGCCAGAGATGTATTCTTCATCTTTTATTATCTTAAAAAAAAAGTACATGGAATGCAATGGATTACCAGGTGTATCCAAAATGAGTAGTAGTAATATATTGAACTTTACATGTTTGACAGATCTTTAGGTTTTCCATAGAGTATATAAGCTATGTTCATCCCCTCTTGAAAAGTTGCAGTTTCCAAAGCATACTTCTCTTCCTCATACTGCTACATATGTTTGGTGGAAAGTTATAAGTTTGATCATGTGTTCTCCCTAATGATCCTCTAGGCCAAGGCTTTTACGGGCTGTCAATACTCAATTAATACAATCTCTTGGCAATGGTGCATTCTGTCCTCCATAGTTCCATGAATTGAAAGTGTGCTATTATTATTATTTATTTCCATGAAAAAGGTACATGTTTTCATGTCCCATGGGAAATCCACTCTGGTCAAAGTTACCAACTTGATGTTTGCATAGCATGTTCTTTTCATGATATCTTGGTAAGAGTGTAGGTCATGTACAGTATCCATTGACAGAGCTAGCTAACATGAGATCTTTAATTTGGTCATACTCTTCGCCTTGTTCTTCTTTATGGCTGCTGTAGTAGTACATAAGAGGTCAGTGAATGTGTAGATGTAGAATCAGTGAGGAGAATTCACTTTAGAGAGGGTAGATAGATGTTTTTTTTCTTCTTCTTCTCGGGACAAGATGAAATTGGGCTCATGATTATTCACGCTTTGCTTTCTTTGTCTTTCTCTAGTGCAACAGCACAGCGACTGGTTCGGCCCTCAAGAAGGCTAGGGTTCAGGCCTCCTCTTCAGCACAATCTACTCTAAAGGTTTCTTCCTCAGCTCCCTGCTTTCCATGGCACACAAACCCCATTCTCTCTCTCTCTCTCTCTCTCTGTGCGCACGCATAAAGGGTGCTCACTTTGGAAGTTCGTGCACAGAAAATCACACATTTGGCGGTAGTTTCCATTTGGAATCTTGGATTATGTAGCATGTTAATATAATCCTTACATTAAGAGGTTTCTGGTTGTGATAATTTGTTTTCAGGTGAGGAAGGAGAGGCTAGGGGATAGAATAACTGCACTTCATCAGATTGTATCCCCATTTGGCAAGGTAAAAAGACATGAAACTTCAGTTTACCGCTTTTATGGTTTTAGAGATTAGTAGTAAGCAACAATCAGTTGTATTCTATATAACTATATAGATATATAGAGAGATGGATTACATCAATATCTGAATGTGTTTGTCATGCACAGTATGCAAATAGGCTATAGATGACTTAGATCGAGTAGTTTTATATGCTGATGATGTTACATGCAATTATCTATAGTTTGTGCCATGCCATGCATCGAGCTAGCAAGGTAGGAGTAGCTCCTTTATTTCTTTCTTGCTGGTTTTCACTCGAGGGGTTGTGTCCAAGTAAAGTAAATCTCTGACACACGTGCCTCCTTTTACAGACTGACACAGCGTCTGTACTGCAAGAGACCATTGGCTATATCAGATTCCTCCTGAGTCAAATTGAGGTCCAATCTCTCTCTCACTTTCTATAGCTCTGTCTGTGTGTGTGTGTTTAGAGAGTGAAAAAAAATACTCCCTCTCTTTTCTAAAGTATAGTTATTTTTATTAAATTCTTAATTAGAAATAGCTATGTTATAGAACAGAAAGAGAGCATGTATCTCCTATATGTGATGGGCATATGGCATAAATAGGACATTGAGATCGAATAAGTATGGGTGAACAGGGAATATTGCACTGCCGGCAGTTGCAGCATTTTGCCAGTCTCTATAGTCTGAGCTGAGAGATGTGCATGCATGGCCCCAGCTACTCTAGCTGCTTCCGCCACAGTAACATTTTCCAAAAAAGAAAAAAAGAACTTCTGTCACTGCAGAGTGGGGCCCACAGAGGAGTGTCCCCACAAGTAAGAGGGACAGTACTCCGAGAGGAGGAGGTGCCGTCGTAATAGTACATATGATACTGGCACACTGCGCGCGGGAAACGAAAAGAGGAGAGGAGAGGAGAGAAGAGAGAATATGCATGCATGCAATGGGCGGGGCCGGGCTAGGTCTGAGCAGGAGCGCACGCTGTTAAAGTTAGCATAGCAGCTGCGCGCGAGAGACGAGAGATGGCTCATGGCTGTGCGTGCATGGGCTCGAGCAGCTGCATCTGCAGCTCCATCTGCATCTGCGGCGAGATCGATTGATGGAGATGTCCTTGTAGCCAGTGCAGTGTAGTCGTCTTGTGTGTTAATTTCAGAGACCAGTAGAGGATTGTACTCTCTCTCTCTCTCGATCACACTCTTTCTCTGTGTGTATGTCTTAGTAGCTTTCTTCTACTCCTACTTTCTAGCATGTTTCAAAATAAACAAATTATTGTGAAATTAATATATCATAGTAGTATAAAATTGGACAAAAAAACCTATTCAAATTCGTGGTATAAGGATGTGTCACATTTCGTATTAGATTTATTTTGAACGGATGGTTGGAGTATATGTCTCTCTCTTGATGGCCAGTGGGTGTTGTTCCTTGTGTGTGCAGGCTCTGAGCTACCCTTACATGGGCGACGCCAACGGGACCGGTCCTATGCAAAATGTAAGTTCGTTGCATCTCTTTCTCTCTCTTCCTTTCATATTTACGCACGTAGTATAAGGTTATGAGCACAAAGAGGAAAGGAGTAGTATATGTACGAGCGAGAAGATGCCCTACGCACGTGCAGGGTGCCGTGAAACGCGAACTTAATTAGGCTAGCTTTGCCTTGGCTTTGTAGATCGATCATAGGTGAACAAAACTCTTTATCAAAGGCGTTCTAAAAAAACCCTTTCATCAAAGGTTAGGGTGAGTAGGATCATCCTTTTGGTGACCTTTGGGGCCAAAGGCTTTAGATCTTTTACGATCTTTATACGTACGTACGTGCATGACGGCAAGATCTGTTCTGAAAACAAATATAACCTCCATGAATTTATGTGCGAATCCAGAAAATCTTTCATGTTTGCAAATCATGCATAGTCGCACGTGTTTTTTTCATGGAATGGGAGAAAAATTTCCTTAAAAATTGTGGCATTTGATTATATATAAGAAATAGTAACTCAAAAATTTTAAAACAAGGGAGTTTGTTGTGATGATTTATATATTTGGAACAATGGATCTGAATAACCTCCCAAATTAATTATTTTTGTATATGCCACTGAATAATTACCTGTCATTCATACATGAAATTCCTGCTATCAATGGCATGTTGTTGAGACAATGAGGGTTATTGCGTACAATATGTATAGCTATGAAATATAATTTTTTTTAAGCTTAGCATGCTTAGGGCATCAAATCGACTATTAGAACATACTAGCCGCTGAAAAACAATTAATATAAATGCACTCTTTATATGTATAAATTGTGTGTTTCTAAAGCAAAGAAGAGCTTAACATGCCAATTGTTTTACTGTCTGTAAATCTATTTTCGTATAGAATAACTATATTATAATTTGCTTTCTGTGTTAATTTTTGTTCCGAACATAAAATGTTCATATCTACATGCGTAAAACTACATCATTTATATATTATACATTTTATTATAACACGTGGAGAAGGGACAAAAACTAGTGGTTTTCAATTTTTTTAAGCCTGGAATAAATTGTCGATGGAAAGTGTACAATGTTTCAAAGATATCAAGAAAATTAAGACCCTATTTAGGAGTTTAAATTTCTCATAAACTGCTTGAACAGTACACATGTATAGCTTTAGAAAGGTGCATGAATCTGAGGGAAAAAATTGTATACATGATTTAGAACAATATTCAAGGAAAATTGTACTTTATCCTTGATATTTTATACATTAATTGATGACATCACAGCTTATGACCAAATTTATTTTTTAGAAAAATTCATAGGTATTTAAATCCACTCTATCATCTCACATATTAAATTAATCATAGCTTCATATAAACAAGTATTCCTGTACAAAAAGGTTTCATGTAATATATCATCTCGCAAGATTTTAACTTAAAATATAACTTACATAAGGAGAATAAAAAAGAGAAATGCCATTTGCAATTAAGTAAAGTGTCTTAGTTCAGTAGTTCAAGTGAAGCAGCAAAATAGTTCACCATAGTAAAATTGACTTCTCCATTTTAAAACTTCCAAACAGCTTAGTACAAGACTAATGGTGTCATCATAAAATGACAGAAAAAAATCCATGCAAAGTACACAGACATGGATAAGATAGACATTACCACCATAACATTCTTAGTTTAGTTGACATTGGCCATGCATCTGAGACAACCATGGGCCAGTACAACTCATGGGTTCAATCATTTTACCACACCCAAAAAAATATTCTCCCCCAGCTTTTTCGCACGCTTGTACGTGCAACGTTGACATGTGACACAGTTACTTTCCTTTTGATTTATAGGGACCAGTTGGAGAAAGGAACCCTGGCCTCTTCCCAGAATACCCTGGCCAGGTTAGTGTAGATCTGTACATGCACATGATTATTCTTATAGATATAAGAATCTATATATATTCCTTTCCAGCTCTAAGCCACTTTCCTTATATATATCTTCTTTTTTTGTTGTGTGGTTCCTTGTGCAGTTGCTAAACCATAATGGCAACACTGGAGCACCGCAGCCTGCAGCCCAACCTGAGCAGCAGGTATATACATGCACGCTAGCTTTGCTTAGCTTCAAAGCCATTTTCACAATGATGTATATACATGAGTACTGCGTAGGCTAGAGTGGCACATCTTGTTATATATAAGTTTTCAAGGGCAAAATGAAGACCATACTTATATGATTTTTTTGTCTCTTTTTTCATTAACAGCACCTATATATATATATAGTTACTATACTGATAACAGTTGCGAAAACATGTTACTCTATGTATTTTTGCTAATTTCATGGCATTTGATAATTGTTAGGGAGCAAACGACGATGGAAAGAAGGACCTGAGGAGCCGGGGGCTATGCCTCGTTCCAGTGTCGTGCACGTCGCACTTCGGAGGGGACAACGCCGCTGACTACTGGGCCCCGGCGCCGCTCGGCGGGATCCTCCGGTAGAATGTATCGTTGAGATTCGTGCAGACAAGCATGGCGGCACAGCGAGTACTATATGGTGATGAAGAGATAACAGACGAAATAGGTCTCTGAGAATGGAGAACAGAGTGTGCATGGGGTGCAGGAGTACATAACATCATGAGCAGTCATTCTCTGGTAAGAAAAAAATACCTGTAAGGCTGATTGCTCTTGATGCTATGGGAGTGAGAGTAGCTAGCTAGTATAATTAATTAAGCTTCTGGATCTGCAAAGAAGCTTCAGTTCAAGGAGACCTTGCAAAAGTTGGTGCCCCGCCCTTTGATATGTATATGTAAAATCTAGCAAGTTAGTGAACACTTTGCTCATACCGTGCTTTGATTATGATCAGAAGCAAAAAGCTAGCGCGGTAGTGTCAATATTCCGTCAGTTGCTCGGCTGGTGTATGTAGGAAATTAAAGTTGATATCCCATATCACATATATGTATATTGACAGTTAATTTGTATCAGTTATTTACTGAGTTAAGTCAGCAATATTATTTGTCTTCAATGTTGCTGAATCATTTATGTGCATCTACATATGGATTTGCTGTATGTCAATCAACAGGAAATTAGGGGATAAATCTTGTGAATTCCTAACCTTCGATTTGCTCCGCCATTTCGCACATGCTACCTCTCCATCTCTGGCACCTCCAAACGTGTGCACTATAACACTAGCTACCATACAAATGAGCTTCTGAACCAGCTTTTGGATCTTAGAACCGACAGGTACATTTTTCGCTGCTAACTAAAGATAAAAATGGGCATTGATACTATATATCACCGTTAGTTTTAACACATCAGTGATACTCACAAGCCATAGAAAGTGGAGTAGTCGGCCCTTCACTATATATGCTAAGTGCTCAAGCTGTTGTGCGTCTCCTACTCTCCCACTCCACCCCCTCTTGTCCACAATGCGGTGTTCACCCTCCTCCCCTCTAATGTATCTGATGACCTTGGTCTCCCACAAGACGTTGTTGTACTGCGCCCTCTTCTTCTCTTCCTTTCCTTTCCTGCTTTCCCGGAGATCGGATCTAGTGGCCTCAAGCTTAGGATATCTAGATATGGCTGTGCTCAGGTGCTTCTTGCAAATAGTGTTGACAGATAGGAGGTGTTGTGGAGCTCGGCGACAAAGGGAACCCACAACCACATATTTAGGTGCGATAGAGGCCCCGCATAGGACCAAATCAGATCGTCCCAAGCTTAGGGATGTTGGATCTACCCTCCTCGAGCCCAAGGCAACTAGATCAAGGCACTTCGAGTAAGGGCGATGGCGGTAACAACTACAACAACGAAGGCGAGGGGTGTTGGCGCAAGCGATAGAGGAGAGGCACCTAATCATCGTGGGCTCTGAGCTCTTAGGTGTAAGCAACAATGCTATGCTATTGGGGTGCTGAGCTGGTTCATGAGCAGCCTGCATCAGAACACTTGAAGGCTATGAATAAAGTCATCAGGTACATGAAGGGGACGAACGACTATGTGCTGGCGTACCCACTGGTGACGGTACGAAGGTGCTCACTGGCTACTCCAACAGAGATCTCACAGGGTATGTGGATGATCGTCGGAGCACCAATGGTATGGCATTCTAAATCAACAACAACTTTGTCACATGGAGCTCAAAGAAGCAGATGTTTCAGAGAGTAAATACGTGGGAATCTCCTTGCTTAGAGAGAAGTGAGTGTGAGCATGCCAATGTACCTAAATACACAAAGTAAACAAAGAAACATAGGGAAAATGTGCTTTATTAATCTCAGGGATCATTGATACAAATTTGCGTTAATGTACGTGTGCTCCATAGCTTGCTGTTGGGCAGATCTGACTTGGCGATGTGGTCTTCTAGTTCATGGGATCTCAGAAGCTTCATGTCGACGGGCTATACCCGTAGTTAGTATTTGTAGAGTATGTGGATCGCTGGAACTAGGGTATACATGAGATTGAGATAAAAGAGATGGGAGATGGATTTTTATACAGGTTTGGGCCCCTTAACTGACAGGTAGTAGCCCTGCTCTTGTTGGTCGAAGCCGGTGTTGCCTTTATATATCAGTATCACACGAGTACAATATATGGGATGACCTAATTTAGTCGACATCGGCTTGGCGACATGAAGCTGTCACACGTAGTCGATGGCTAGTATAGTCTTCTTTCTCAAATATTAATTCGGTGAGATTGCTGGTAGCTCTAGATCCTTTATGTCGGCCTTTATGGCTCTACATTATGTCTG
Source organism: Oryza officinalis (assembly GCA_008326285.1). NCBI lineage: Eukaryota > Viridiplantae > Streptophyta > Magnoliopsida > Poales > Poaceae > Oryza > Oryza officinalis. The sequence continues at coordinate 11,424,218 of BDMV01000005.1, forward strand.
TCTAGATCTGTGTTGGCTTGTATTCTGACTTGGCATGTCCCCTCTCCTCCTAAAGGGTCTTGTATTTATACTCTCGGATATCCCCTTGTCCAAGTAGAACTAGAAAGACAAGTATAGATACGATCCGAGTAGTCCTTGTTGTGTCCGAGTAGGACTTCGGTTCTCCTTTCTTATCCAGAACACCTTCTATTCCGAGAAGATAATTTCCTTCTTTATCCGCTATATTTCCTTAACCAAAGGATACCTTATCGTATAATATTAGGTATATAGTATTTCTGTTTACCACGAACCCATGTATAGGAGATATGTCTTATCCTTGACACTGACAGTAGCCTCTAACCTCAATGTAAATGATTAGACTAGCGTTCTCGAATGTGTAGCCCGAAGATCCATCATTGTCAGAATCACCTAGCCATTTTCGGAATATCAAGTAGGCATGAAATTGCCGACAAGTTATCTTTCCTAGCCATGATAGAGAATGTGACCATTATTTGAATTTGGATTGAGGTTAGAAAATATGTGACCATACTATAGTGTTCTTGATCATATATCACGTAATTAACCCTTGTCAAATTCATCCAACTGTTCTCGGACAGCCGATTAGGTGCAGAGTACGCACTAGCACTACACCATTACATAGTAGCTAACACAATAAAACTGCCCTAGAAAATATAATGTAATGGCGTACTTTCTGCCAGCAATGCAAAAGTGATTCAATATCAAACTATCTGCTAGGAATATGCCACAACTAGAACACATCATCTGCCCTAGATTGATTTGTGTTTAGTGGCAAGTAATCTGCCCTACAAACAAGATTGCATGTCATAGCATCTGCCGGCACTTTGGAATAGCAACTATTGGAGCTACCAATTTTTTTGGCGCGGTGACTGAGCGCGAAGGGAAAAAAATGGTGAAAAAATTGGCATGTCCAAGAGCCACAATCAGTATGTCTTCACTCCTCAACCCACACATCAAACCCTAGCTCCTCAGTCCATGCTACTATCCTTGTCGCGCCGCCATCCTCAACTCTGCCCTGACCACCGCAGCCATCCTCACCACGCCGCCCACCGCAGCCGTCCTCGCTGCAACGTCCTCCTCGTCCCCGTTCTAGCCACCATAGCCATCCTCACTTCTCAAACCCTTGATCTGTACCAGAAGTCTCTGTCTCCTAATCTCCTGCAACCCCAAAGTGTTCTGGTAAATTCCTTCCGACAAGCTCCCTTGTCTCAGATCTGCAATAACTAGATTATTCTCCAAGTATGTGGTTAAATTTTGTTCAAGATTTTTCTGATTGGGGATTTTTTTAATAGGTTGATGCAAAGGTGAGGTGAAGAACGACCTGGGCAAGGACTTACAGGCTAGTTGCTAGCTGGCTC